>JBBPQU010000115.1:0-37836 GCA_038092655.1 Boletus sensibilis | reverse complement strand
AATAAATTGTGGGCCGGTTCTAGTTTGAATCGATTAGCCAGCTGAGTCTTACTGAGCGGGACTTACCAAGAGTCGCTGAGAGTGGCAGTGGGAGCGAGCTAAGAGCCGCGCAGCCCACTCAGACGAGGAGTCACAAGTGCCCTTTCATTCTTCCCCGGCGACATTGAAGTTGAAAAACAAAAACAGCCTTTTCGACGCTGTTTCTTTCTCTTTCTCTTCCACCATCATCGACCGCGCGGGTCTGCTAGATGTCGTCCTCGAGCTACCATCCGCCGCCTCATCTGCACCGTGTCAATCTGCACTCGCATGGAAAGCGCCCGTTTGAAGAGTGTGGCGGGTATGATTCAGATCCTGACAACTCCATGCCCGTCCAGCCCATCACCAGTGGCACCTCGTCCTCGTCGAATAATAATCGCTTCCCCACCGCAACTTTACCGCCGGGTCCACACAACCCGGAGACAAGAAATAAGAGAGCTCGGAGTACAAGTTCTACCAGCACAGATGACTCTTCTTCCAATCCGTCCTCTAGTGGTTACAACACCGCACAGTCCAGCTCACGCAGCGATATCTCCTCCGATGGTCCGTCTGCGCTGCGTGCGAACGCGGTAGATTGCCCAATTCATCCTGTCGCTTCACTGCCTCCCTTTGCTACCACCCAAGATGTCCACATGTCTGATTTGCATCTTCCAATTCCACCCAACCAACCTCAACGCACCCATGTTCCCACTCCTCCAACCCCAGAAGATACCCTTCGTACATCTCTACAACGTTTCGCAGACTTCGACCGCCAAATCGCGGCTCTCCGTACTTCCCTCGCAGCTACACGTTCCCCACCACTGCCACCTTTGGGTCCTTCCGTTGACGGAGATCCAGCCCCTTCAAATGGCCATTGGCATCCTAATTCATCAAATTTTCTTTCTAATGGCAGTTCTGGCCTACTTCCTTCCACCACTACAGACCCTGCCTCGTCCACTGTGGCTGTTGCACCGAGCGAAAACTTCAGTTCATTATCCACCTTTACATCTTCCAACGGTTAGTACGCCACACATCTAGGCCAGCCGGAATCAATTAACACTCCTCCCCTGTTCCATCGTTTCCAGATAGTGCTAATGTAACAGTAGCGACCTCAACTACATCCGGTAGTATCCCCTCTGCATCGTTCTCTCCCACTTATAGTAATGTCCCTCGATATCCACCCTATCCGTCTTATCGCCCCCCTGTCAGTGGTTCTTCATCGCTTGCCACATACGAGCGCGTGGGAGATGCGAGCTCTTCTAGTTCCGCACCTGCTTTCATGCGACCCTCGTCCAACGAAAATACCTTACGAGTGGGCACCAGATCGTCGGTCTCTGTCGAGTTGTCCGCACCCCCTTCCGCTTCCCATATAAGACACGTACGCAGGAGCTTGTCCCCGCTGGTGTTTCCCCCCGATCCGCCACCGTCGTCGTCGTCGTCACCACCATCCATTGTTACTGATGATATCTTACTCAGGTATCGCACGCTATATGGTGATAGGGATCCGGTCGATGGTCGATCGCACGGAAGGGGCGTCGATGGCTCAGTTCCGACTCTGGACCCTCAGGTCTCGTCTTCCCGTCTGGAAGATCATTTGGGCGAGCAACCACGTAAAGTACTCGCTTCTTGGCACTCGGATATTTCCTTACCTTTTAATAGCAGGATTGTCGTCGCACACTCGGCTTGGTGACCGTGTTAGAGTCATCAGGGAGCACTCCATAGAGCGGGAATCTGTTCCATCTGTGTTCGATGTCTTCAACATTGGTGAATCCTCCCAAGATCGAAACAGGCCATCGCCCGTCCGAGAACCTGCTGTATCCCGTTATACCTCCATTGCAGGTGCGTACACCGTAATGAAGAGTTTATGCTTGCAAACTGAGTAATACATCTGATAAACAGAACCCGTACCCCCACGTGTACCCGGAAGCCACAATGAGAGATCGAGGGGCCCTGCACCCATCTCGACCGCAGTCAACGCCAACCAAGTACTTTCACAAGATCTCCACACCCGCCTCCACTCCTCCTCGTGGACATCCATCCCATCCTCCAACTCCCTCATGTCCGAAAGTGCATCCGAGCGACGACACGCCCTTGCTCTGGAGCGATTCCGCGCACGGCTCCGTCGATCAAGCTTCGATGCGGACGACGAGTCGGACAGTCGATGGTCAGGCAGCTCGCGAGGCGAACGTGAGCGCGAGAGCGGTCGTGATCTGGGTGCTGCATCGCCGGTACCGCCCAGTCCGAGTGTGGAGAGTGTCCCAGGGACTGGAACGAGCTCGCATTTCCCCCCGTTTGGCGCTACTCGTACGCCGCTGTCGACGACGAACAGGGCAGAGCCGGCGACGTCGACGTCGCTCCAGCGTTCTGTCTCGGAGTTATTTGCGGAGACGCAGAGGATCACGAGGGAGGAAGGGGCTGAGGCTTGGCTACTTGACTGGGATGCATCTAGGGTGGCAGAACGAGAAAGACAACAACGAGAACGGGAACGAGAGCGGGAAAGGCAGCTAGATCGGGAACGACAACGAGAAAGAGTGTGGGAATGGGAAAGGGAGCGGGAGCGCCAGAGAGAGCGCTCGAGTCAGGATGTCCGAAGTAGGAGTTTTGCTTCTGGATTAAGTCTGGCCTCGACGAGCTCGGCGAGAGATGAATCCTCCCACCTTCCTGTGCCCGCTTCGTCGGGGCCACCTCGGCCTTCTTTAGGTCAACTTGGGGCTGGACCAAACACTACGACCCCGAATGTGACAGCAACGACCACGACGACGAATAACGGCCAACAGTATTCGTACACCAACCTGAATCTGTCGTCTTTCCAATCTGGGCTGTTCAGGGACTCGCTGAGGAGGAATGCAGAAGTGGACCAGGCTTCTTTCTCCTCGACTGGACCTATGATACCCTCTGTGACCACTGGGGAGTCTCGTACTGCTTCACGACTCGGTTTGGAGGACAGTGGAAGCGAGATGGATTTGGATGACTTTGTGCCTACAGTACGTACTGTTTCGACGATGGTGACCCTGGTCTGACAGCAATTTCCGCTTAGCGTCCACCTTCCCCAGAATGGTCCCGGCCACATCCTTATGCTGGGTAAGATACACGCAGTGTGGCAGTACCACAGCACGCTGACCTTGCGCATTTCTTCTAGCCGTACTCCTCCTCCCGACTACTCCCCACCGCCTCGCAACTTCAATCTTCGACCCAGTTTGACTTTTATCCGTAGAGGCAGTTTTATTCAGTACGATTCTCAAGGACGCTCCCAACCTCCCAACCGAAATACGGCGATGTTCACTCGGCCCATACCACCAGCACCGACTGGGTCAACCAGACCAACATCACACGAGAACAACAATCGGCCCGCACCTCCGGAAAGAACAGAACGCGATCGGTTCCTGCCAGCGAGAATCCTTGAGAGTTTCTATCGCTCACACGAGGATGGGCGGCGAAACGCGTCCGCTGGGACCGGGCAACCATACCACCCTCCTAACCAAAACCATGCGCTGACATCGGGTTCGAGTGCCGTTTCCCGGAATGAACGGAATGATGTCGTGGGTGGACCTCGAAGCACGAGTGGGAACGGGAACGGAAATCGTCCCGGGACCGAGGTTGTGGGAGAAAATAGGAGGAGTTCGCTTGGGCTGGGAGGTTCCATACGTTCTCGGCTTGCGCGACTTGCGAATCACCAATCGTCCTCAAATGCCATGGACGTGTCATCGACATCGCGACAACGATCGCCTTCCCGTCCAGTCGGGGCCCGTCCGCAGGTGGCAGAACAACATCGGAGGGGGTCGTCGGTCTTTGGCGGTGCCAATGTGCTCGAGCACGAGTCCCGCCCGGACGCACGTAATGTATCTGGACCGCCACATTGGCCTGTGAACGCCGGCGCTGCAGAGCCCCCGGTGATGACGCGAGACGCGCCGTGGCGTGCTTCGTCTGGTCCCCGCAACACGTTCGCCCCGCCTCCACCTACAAGTGGTTCTGGGCGGGCCGAGATTTCGGAGGTGGCCAATCGTGTAGAGGAACAGCGCTCGCGTTTACGGACACTTCGGCAGAGGTTACAGTTGGATAGGGGTGGCGAGGGTATGCGTGTCTTTAGACCTGGTATGTTGAGAGCTGCGATGGGGAGGAGAGGAAATCTTGGTGATTACGTGGTACGTGGTATTTTCGATTCCGTGTCTGCGTCTACGCTTGGTTCGGATGGCACTCATGGTCGTTTCTTAGCCGGACGAGTTGTTTGACGATTCATACGAGGCGCTGATATCGTTGTCGAGCATGTTGGGCGAGGTTCGTTCTAGAGCGACGCCAGAGGAGGTGATTACATCCCTTCCGACTGGTACATTCAGGGAGTGGAAAAAGGACGATAGTGAGACGAGGTGTCCTATCTGCCTGGACGACGTGAGTACCATCGCTTCATTCTCTCTCTCGATGGGGATCGGCTGACGGGTGCCCTTTTTGAATAGTACGAGCCTTCGGATGTCGTCACGAAGTTAATAGAGTGTCCGCACTGGTTGCACAAGAATTGTTTGGAGGTGGGTATTGCTGGGGACTTGCTTTCTTCATGGGGTTGTTCAATGACATTGTCCACGTACAGCAATGGTTGAGGACAGCCAATACTTGTCCTGTATGTCGCGAAAAAGTCAAGGCATCTCCCAAACCTGCGCCAGCACGGAGACGTCCATACCGAGACCTTTCTGGTCCGTCTGAGACGAACTATGGCGCGGGCGGTTCCACTGCCGGAAATGGTCTGACTGGAAGGCCCCCGCACACGAATCCACAGTCGAACAATGGGAGACCAGTGTCGTTTGCGGCCATAGTGTTTGACCGGTTGATGAACGATGGAAGAGACATAACTGCAGAACCGTGGTCGTCTTCTTCATCTCAAGTCCCCCCACCGACACGAGATGCACGGAACGTATTCCTGGAGCGTCTACGGGCTCAACAACAACAGCAACACCCACGCGAGCCACATCAGCAACCACATATGCACGATTATCACGATGTGTATATACCGTTCCCTCCTCCACAGGAACTGCCATACCATCTCCGCGTACCGCCTATGAGTCAACCTGGGTCGTCCTCGTCTCGTCCGACAGCTGGCGTTGGATTGGGTGGGACGGATGGGCCCGGTGTGCGTCCGTTTGGGTTCGTATCGTTGTTACGTGGACAAGGGTCAGATTCGAGCATGAGTACGAACTCGAGCGCGAACGCGGTCGTCGATGAAGTCGGGGCGGGGCACGAGGCGGGTGGTCGTCGTTCGATGGCAGGTACAAGTGGGGGTCCCGGATCAGGATCAGGATCCGGGTCCGGGTCCGGGTCGTTCTTCGACGCACCGACGATGCAGCGGAGAGAAACCATATTTCCGTTTGTGCCGCCGTCTTCTAGCACGTTTTCTGGTGCAGGTGGCTCCCCGCCGCCGCCGCCGCCACCACCACCACCCCCGCCACAACAGTCGAGTTTCGATGCGTACGGACACGGACACCCACCGACGATGGTGATTTCGAGTTCGACAGACTCTGAGAGGGACTGGAGGAATGCGCTGTTTAATGAGACATCGCGTTCGTCGTCGTCGTCGTCGTCTTCGGTGTCTGTATCGCAACCCCGGCCTATGGGTGTGACGAATCGGATTCCTGTCGACGAGGACAGCCAGTTTGAGGAGTATATGTTTGGATGGAATATTCGCAGGGGTCGAGCCGGGCATGCATATCCTTATGAGGAGGAGCCGACGAGGCGGGGCAGTGGGGAAGGTGCGAGTTCGGGGCCGTGAATGGTGGAGGATTGGGAAAACGCATCAAAGGATCCAAGCAAATGACTTCAAGGTCTTTTCTTTCTTTTTCTCACTTGCACTTTTCAAATATACCTCTAATCTCTTTTTTTTCGTCTCATGACATTTCTTGTGACTCTTGCACTTTTTCGTTTGTCACCTCTCTCTCGTTTTGCACGTATGATGGCGTTGATCATGGTCAGGGATATGGCGGTTACAACTTACAAGCAGTTCAGTGTATTATGGATATGGATCTTGCAGTATTTACAGTACATGTTGGCATGAACTGGTTCGTGGGCGATATCGTGAAAGGCCAGTCAACATCATGACATCTCGACTACGGTGTCGATAGCGACTTGAATTTGGTCAGCGGAGGAGCCAGGGGAGTGTAGTTTCACCCCTTCAAAGTCAGGTACATGCTGCCTGGGCCAGGATTTCTATCTTCCATTGCGCCCGCACGGTGTCAGTCTCACAATGGCCCGACCGGGAACAATGCCAAGTGATGATCCCCCGCATTTGCGGAAATTGGGAGGTGAAACGCGAGCTCGATGTCAAATTCAGATTGATCGGCGGGTCTGTATTCAAGGTTGAGTTGCCGGTGCTCAGCGCTCAGGATACTACATATTGGGGGTGAACTTGAAGTTGTCGTTGGTGTAAGTAAGAGACATGGCAGACCTCAGTGCAAGCCGCGGGGGATGCCGAGAGCTTCGCGAAGTTGGAGCTAGCGGTGCCACCACTTGCATTTGGCAGTGGCCGTTGGCAATTGTTTGAACGGTTCCGTTCTGTTCTGAAGTTCTTGTTCAGTTCGGTTCGATACTTGTTCAAGTCTGTCAAAACCTATCATAGTTCTTCCTCCGGCCCACCAATCAAAATATTGGTCCGGTATTAGTTCCGAGGTGAGTACTCGCTCCATTTGCCGCCTCGCCCATGTGCCTCAGCGACCCTTGGGTCTGGCCATGCCTTTCGCTTCTTTTTTTTTTTTTTTTTGCTGAGCCTTGTGATACCCGGCATCTTCAGCGAGCGGCGGCGTTCTCATCTCATCTGCTGGTCTCAAGCACCGCCGGCGGCGGGGGAGTGCGTGAACATCACTGCACGCTCTGTTCCTCATTTCCCGTTCTTCGTTTCATTACTGCACCCTTCAACAACACTTACTAATTCCCTCTGCCATCGCGTCTGCGTGGTGTAGAACAGGTCGCGGGTCCCGTCACTCCGACGAACACTTTGGGCTCTCTGTCTTCCTGACGTCGCAACCATCCTGCTTCCGTTCACCAATCAGAAGAACATCGTCACGCGGTCTCTCGAACCTCCCGTTGCGGTGCCTTTGTATCGTCGGCCGTCCAGTCACTCCCACAAGGCTTTCTACGTTCACTCGTTTTAAATCCAGCCCTATTTCCCTCTGTTCATTGCTTTTCACGTTTTGCACGTCTTCAGAATACCCCATTTCGTCCATCACGCACAAGCTTTCACCATCCCGGTATGGACGCTCACGAGCTCGCGCGGTGGACTCGATTCGCAGCAAAAGGTGGCATTGGCAGGTGTACCGCGATCGTAGATTGCATTGCCCAAGAGATGGGCGAAGACTTGATGTTTTTGAAGGCAAGTCCATTTCGCTCGAGTCCCTATGCCGAGCAGCGGGTGTGCAGCCAAAGGGGGCGGTGTCCACGTTTGAAACTGATGGATGGGTGGATCCGAGACGTCCTGGCTTTCACTGGTGATAATTCTCGTTCCGCTGGGAGTATTGGGGGGACTGCGGTCGGCTTTAAATTTGGCATGGATCATGGATGGTTCCCGAATGATGGTAGTTATGTTGGTGGGATGGTTTAGGTGGTGTATCAGATGGGATGGTCACGGGAGACAGTTCGTCCATGATTTCGCAGTTGTTGCCGAGCTTCGCGTGTGTGAGGGTTGGGCACGTGAAGCGAGGATATGGGGAAGTATTCCTTGCTAGGTTGACTGCTGAAGAACGCATGGCATCGAAATTCATTCGCGCGGTACTGACATGGCACTGTTTTACAGGACGACGAGATCACAGTATTGATGCAATTACCCGAGCCCGGGATTTATCTTGTGAGTTGTCTATTTTACCTCCTATCCACTGGTGGCTTGCTTTACTTTGATGCGCGTCACCATTGCTACTTTCGAGTTCTCCTTTAATCAGGACTGATGTACTGTGTTTTATAATTAGGGCCATTGCGAAGGCGTCGTTGGCCGATTTTTTGGGAAAGATGTGCGGTTTCATGGCAAGTTGAAGAAGCCCGTCATGGCAAAAAGAGGCAGCGTCACCGTCGGCGCCGGCACACCCGAGAGCAGGGTGTCTATCTCTTTGGTCGAGGGAAGCCGTTCAAGAGCGGAACACCCTGGAGAGAGGTCACGGCACGCCTCAGAATCACCATCTAACTCGAGGCCAGGATCTAGGGCAAAGCAGACGCCCTCACCCTCTTATTCCAAGTCGCATGCACACATGCAGTCCTATTCAACTTCCTATTCACGCCATTCAGAGGATCAGTCCGAAACTGCTGTTCCTGACTCTCGCGGTACCACCGTGGTCGGCGCTTCGCATACGTCTATCATCAAAGATGCTCGCGCCTCCAGTACTAAAACCGGGCATGCCAAACCCTCACAGATGGCTACTTCAATTTCGGGTTCTTCCATTTTTTCGGTAGGGTCGGCATCAGTTTATTCGGAAGCGTCGACTGCTACGTCCGTCTACTCGGCTGCAGATGTTGCTTCTGGGAGGACGAGATCCAGAAACGGGTCATTATACTCCATCCATTCAGACGAGACCGAGAGGGATGTCCCTGGGGAGCCTGAAGACGGCAATGTTGATCAAGCGAATGGTGCCTCGGATCCACACAAGCCGGCACCTGTATCAGGTTCGACGTCCGACCCAATGCTGCCGACTCCTCCTTTAGCCTCAGCGTCGACGTCGAATACGACGGTTTCAGCTTCTGTATCAACTTCGACTTCAGTATCAGCGTCTACCTCGACGTCGGGTACATCCTTTGCATCGACTTCGACGTACGGTCCCGATTCTGTCACTGGTTCATTTGGATCCGTCGGGTCGATCTCAGAACTAGAGGCCAAGCAATTCGACTTGAGCAAGTTCGGCATACGTGCGGAGACGCAAACCGGCTTTATACTCGCTCCGCCGCCCTTGGGAATAGGTGGTAATAGAAATGGCACGGCTTCCCCCGTAGTTGCTCCCCTACGGGTGAGTAAGTCACCTAGGCTGACGCCATCGCCTGGTCTCCCTCCATCATCACCACTGCCTGTCCCTCCCGTAACGTCTGGGGAACACCCACGGTCCACACCCGTTTCTCCTCCATTACCCAGTCCTTTGTCCCCTGGAATACCCGGGTCTCTCTCACTGAGACCTCCAACTTCTTCGTCACTCGGCTTGCCAGCGTCTCTGTCACCTGGTTTACCAAGTTCGTTGGCGCCTGGACAACGCTCCCCTGGTCTTCCAGGTCTGTCCTTTGTTTTGTGTCGTAATCTTCCGTCACATCGCTCAACTTGCCTTGCGTGCATTCGCATGTTCAGGTTCTCTGTCGCCTGGGTTTCGTTCACCAGCGTTTTCGCACGGGCCCAATGCTCACTCCCACTACATGTTCTCGTCTGGATCAGGCTCCAATAGCCCGAATCCATATCCGTCTTTTACGAGCCCGTACGGTTCAACTCCGTCCCCCTCCCTTCCAAGTCCACACGCAGGCCCCAACTCCAATCCCAATGATAACAATGTGCCTACTCCACCCAACGTGCGCACGCCACCTGTGTCTTTTACCCCTTACGGTGTAGGTCAACCCTACAGTACACCTCTTTCACCGCCCCCGAGTTCGCCGCTACCGCCCCTGCCGGCGTCATCGTTGCCTTCGCCTGCGTTCCCTGTGACGGCGCTTCCTACGCCCAGTGCTCTCCCCATGATGGGAACTGCTGCGACGGCCGCCGCCAGTGGGCGAACGTCCCCATTAGCAGCCCTCTCCTCGTCCTTACCATCGTCGACATCGGGGACGCTACGTGCGGGTGACAGACATGAGCAGCGCGATGAAGATGGGGTTGGGGACGGACATGGAGACGGGGCATGGGACGAGGTGGAAGAAGGGAACACGACGCGTTTGTCGACGCTCGATGCGTTCCGTCGACGGTTGGACGATTCGGCTGATGAGGTGGATGGGGATGAGATTGGATATGGGGGTCATTCGGAGGATGAGGGGGAACATGTACTTCGCTTAGGTGAGAAGGATGACGAGAGAGGGGCGAGGGTGAGCGGGGATGAGATGGAGCGGAAGGGGGAGAGTGAGAAAGGGGAGGATGCACATTCCGATGGGGAAGTGGGGATTGGGTTGTCGTTGATGGGTGCGTTGGGTGGTGAGGACGATGAGGATGAAGCCCATGAGAGTGATAGGGAACGGACGAGGAAGACGAGCGGTGGAAACGACAGCGAGTCGCGCGCGGGCGATGTCGGGGTGGGTGTCAACGGGAACGCCACTGATGTTTCTGGTGAGAACGGTGGCACGACGACCATGGCATGGACGCGCTATACGCCAACGTCACCTGTCAGCGCTCAGGATCCGAATGGACATCGTCAAGCCGGAGAAGAGGAAGGCGGAGGCGGAAGTGAGGAGGAAGACGAAGACGACGGTGCTTACTGGGACGACATCTACGACGACTATCGATACTCGCGTTACTCTCTCGCATCCAAGCGGTTTTCCGCTGCCTCGAAGCGCGTCTCCATCATGTCCAAAGCTTCAGGCGCCTCCAAGGCGTCGTCGAAGGCACGCGCGAACGCGCCTCCCGTGCCTGTTCCACTCGATCGGCCGAGCTTTGATGTGCCTCGACCGAGCTTTGGCAGCGATGGGACGAGTGGTTATCCGAGGCCCAGCCTCGAGAGTACGTCGAGTTCCATATCTGCCTCAATGCCGTTCTCGCGTCCTTCGTTGACACGGTCGGCGTCGGATGAATCTACCCACGCGACACGCATGTTACCGCTGACTGCCCAGTTCCCGGCTGTCCCGGTGCATGTTCCCGTGCGCACGGAATCGCGCCTGAGGATCGTTCATGATGGGTATATGCAAGGTGGTGATGATCACGGGGAGAGAGAACTGCAAGTAGAGCATGGATCCACGGAGGAAGGTACTGCGGAGGTTGGATTGAACATCGAGGTGGTCGAGGCGGCGGAGGAAGATGATTCGCAAGGTCAGGAAGTCGGTGTGGGAAGACAACTTACGTCTCTGAACACGAACATGGCTCTCTCGCCGCTGTTGCATACGACGTTTGGATCGCCGCATTCGTCGAGGTTCACGGACTTTGAGGATGGTTCGGATCAAGATCAAGGGCGGAGGCATAGCAACAGATCGGGCAAGTCGATGATGTCGTCTGTTGAGGGACCGCCCAAGTCGCCGGTTGGTGGTGGAGGAACGGCATCTGCATTGAGGGCGAGGACGGAGACTGAACGTGCTCCGTCGTCTGGCACTTCGCCATCCCTTCTTGTACCTCCGCCTGCCCCCGATTCCTTATCGAGTGAGAAACCAGGGGTCCATGCGATCGTCGTAGACGACGAAGAACATATAACCGCCATCAATATTACTGTCAACGGTGCTATTTTGGCAACGGAGGTAGCATCTCCCTTGCCTATACCGTCCACGCAGACCTCGGGTATGGCTCAGGCGACGGTCGCCACGGACCTCGTGCAAGCCGCACCTACAGCAGATCAGCCAGAAGACGCAGAGAAGAGCCCTTTTTTAAGGCCGCGTCCCCAGCCCAACCAGTCACCTCATCCCTTTTCTCGGACGTCCCTGTTCCTTCCACACCCCAACGCGCCCAAGGCAGTCCATCAATCACAAGGGCCCATGTACGGACGGGCGATTCCCCAACCGTACGCTCAGACGGTGCCTTCAGGACCTGGCGCGGGGAACATGACGCACCCGCTCACGCCGCCCGGCACGACGTTTTATTCGACACACGTCCTCCACCAACTTCGCAGCGCGTCGATCGCGGCGTCTCAAGCTCAAGGCCCAGCAAGGAGACCACCTATGACGCTGTTCGCGCGATGCCAACCCGATTTGAACGTGAGCATGGGCCCCGTACCGATCCTGTTTTCGCTGGACCCGCTTCCCCCGCTGCCTATGCCACCAGCCGGACCATACACGAAAATGGGAGGTGGCAAAGGGATGCCTTATCCGGCGAATATGACACCCACGAGATCAGCGACTGTTTCTGCGCCTGTACGTAGAGGTGGGGGTGATGGCGTGCCTCCGAAGGAGGGTGGTGCTGGTGCTAGGGATCCGAACCCACTGCGACTACCGAGACGGTCAACGACGGCCGTTGGGATTGTGGGTGGTCCACAAGGAAACGATGCGGGTCCGTCGTCGTCGTCTGTGCCGATCCCGAGAGAAAGATTTATACCCCAGGTTGGCGCTGCTCGTCCACGGTCGAGGTCGTTCTCTGCGTTTGGTGCACATGTCCCTGCCCCTACGCCGGAGGAGAGAAGGTCAGTCCAGTCCATCGTATTGCATTCTTGGTTTGTAAAATACTCATGACAAATTGGACGTTCAGTCGGGAAGAACCTGTGATGAAGATGCAGGGTGTTGCCAGCGTCACTGCCCTACCACGCAAAACGTCTTTCCCACCTGCGTTGATGGCTCGACACGCTCCGTCTCCGCTTATTCTGCATAGCAGCAATAAGGACCACGAGCCTGACGGCAATCTCGCCTCTCCTGTCATACAATCACCTAGTCTGAGCACGCAAATCAGAGTACCACCGAGTCCGTTCGCACAAGAACATATCACGCACTCCCCGCAGTTTGCCGACGCGACGCAGGTCGCGAGCACGAATGGATCACTGACGAGCCCGGTTGTGAGCCCCTCCTTTGCGAACGGCTCAGACAGGGAGAAAGACACGTCACCTGTATCGGGACCCTCTGGAAAGACGAGCAGAACGTCAATGTCTTCGTCGGACCCTCGTAGCGCAACGTCATCACACTCGTTGATGCCTGGGCGGCAGGGATCGTTTGATACGCCTCCTCGGAACAGCTCGGTCGAGGGACCGCCGCGACAAAGCTCTGACTCGAGCGACTCGCGTTCGTTGGCCTCGCCTCCTCCGATCCCCGAAGCGGTTTCACAAAGCGCACGTTCTTCGCCACTCGCGCACGAGCTCACCCTCAAGACCAAACTCAGTCTCCCAGCGCTCCGAATGAAGGCAAGCATACGACCTAAAGTGGACGACGCTGTCAGCGTGGTATCGTTCCCGGGAAGTGGGGAAAACGAGACGGTTCAAGTGCAAGACATGGATTTTGAGCTTGTCAAGCCTTCTATTCCGCAGGTGACAGGTCGGGCCAGTCAGGAATCAACGTTGACGAGCCGTGATGTCGACACAGCCAAGCCTGACGCGTCTCCTATCCTGGGCGACGCGGCGTCGATGCACTCCAGTGCGCCGAGGTCACCATTGATCCCTCCTGCTCCCACGGAATCTGCCGAATCTATTGATGCACATCGGCAACGTGAATTGAAATGGATGGCGTTGTTCCCCGCCGTCCCTCCGTCACAAGCCCGCAAGAACAAAAAGGTCAGAAAATTGTTGCAAGAAGGGGTACCTTCCTCGGTCCGGTACCTCGTCTGGTGCCATCTCACGGACAGCAAGGCGCGTGCGTTGCCTGGGGTGTATGCCAAGTTGGGAAAGAGACCGCCCGTTCCGGCGTTTGCAGAGATCGAAAAGGATGCAGCAGAGGGTTTCCCTGATCAGCCTCAGCTTCATACGGTGCAAGGACCGCTTGTCTCGCTTCTTCAAGCGTATCTCATCATGGTGCCCGATATCCAATATAGTAGTGGTACCGTTTTATCCGCGTTTATCCGTCGACACGTCACTCACCTTGCTTGGATTTCTAGGGCTGACATCTATCGCTGGTCACTTGTTACTGCTCGCCCCCGAAGAAGACGCCTTTTGGATCTTTGCTTCGATGATGGATGCCCACTTGCGCACTTACTTTTCGACGAACACCGTTCAGATCGAGATCGATGCATCTCTGTTTAGCAAAGCGCTCGAAGCCATCGATCCCGTGCTCACGAAGAAATTGTACATGCAACTGTCGATAGCCCCTGCGAGCATCACGCGGCCGTGGTGAGTACTTTTTTTCATCAAAAGGTTGTCGAGGAGCTGTCTCTCATTATGATTCCAGGTTCTCTACGTTGTTCGTCGGAAGTCTTTCCGTGGATCACCTGCACCGAGTGTGGGACATATTTCTGTACGACGGTGAGTTGTCTTGCTCTCTAAAATGTCGTCAAAGACCGACGGTCAACCTCGTAGGCATACCGTACTTGTTCCGTGTCGGTCTGGTTGTGGTCAACTGCGTACGCCATCTTTTACTGCAAGCAAATACGGAAGAAGCTGCTTTGGCACACCTCGTTCACCCACCTCCGGCATGTTTACCTTCAGCGACTGAGTTGCTCGTGCTCGCCGCGAACGTGAAGCTCAAGGACGACGACGTCCGGAAACAGCGGGTCAAAATGGAACAACAACTCAAGAGGACGACGCAAGCGCGACCTCCAAACGGCATGTCGAACGTGCAAACCGCGACGATATCACTCCCAAAGACATGACGCGCCACGATGATGTCATTCGTGTCTCCAAGTGTGTGTGTGTATGTGTTTGTTTGTTTGTTTGTTTTGTTTTGTTTTGCGAGCATGCTTTTCTGTATGATGCGGCTGTTGCATTGTCTCTCTCCTGTCCTCAAAAAAGGCATTTTTGCCTTGTTTGCCTTGTTCTTTTTTTGTTTGCTGGGGACGTCCTCTAGGAGGATCGTTCATTTTCGTCCTTGCCTCTCATTCTTGTTTTGATCGCTTTTTCTTCTTTCTGTTTTGTGCCTATGCATCCCAACAAGAGTACCCCCTCCTCTCTATACATACAACACCCTCTGCAAACCCCCATGATACCATTACCTTATATAAACTTGTGCATACGATAAAGCCACAGCTTTGGAGGCCCCAACGCTTTTTTGTTTCTTTTCGATGCGTGTTCAAAGAAGAAACTTGGAACTCGACTAATTACCCTTCGCCTCTCTAATCAAAACACCTATATAGTTCATGATCGTGTGCCTACATGTGCATGTGCATGTCGGACGAAATTTCGAATTCGGTGACTGGTCGTGCAATGAGATGGCTAGTGCTAACGAGGGTGGCTCAGGGTCACCTCGCCGTCAGCATCGATCAGACTCGGAAACAATAAACGTCAAAAGGAGAATCGATCTGCAAAAAGGAGGTGGTGTCCCTGTAACGCGCACAGTTGGATAGATGAAAAATTGACCGCAACGGTCTACGATACTCCAACGCCACGACTCGGACATGGCCCTGAACGAAGGAACAGCGCATCCCAGTCGATCACGTTGGACGTTTCAATGGGGCTTCGTGTTCCATACGTGACGCCGAATCACATCAGGGCTTCAAAGCTGGCCTGGCTGCCCCTGAGCCAGTTTGTTACGATGAATTCACATCGTGGAACGAAGTTCCACCTACGCCGCACGGTCATAAAACGCTGTATGCGTCATCAGATGTCATCCGTCAAGCAAGTCGCCATCAGGTTTACATGTACCATCTGGCCAGCTAGATCTTGGTGGTGCAAGGCGACCTGATGCACATCATTTCGTTCGCGGGCCAGTCCTCCTTTAAAGGCATTCTACGTTGGGCTGTCTTCCGATGATGGCTGATGTACGCAGATGAGTGTTTTTGCGCCCATCAATCCTAAGGGTATGGTTGCAAAAGCTTTCCAAGGGTAGAAAACACGTGAGATGAAACATCCTGGTTACTTGCGAGGCGTCACATGCGGGACACCAACACATCACCCTTTTTGTTGCCAGCGAGGGCATACAAACTGTCCAACTTGGTCGCATACATCGCAAAACGCCTCGCGTCTTGGCGGTCGTCCCATGAAGCGAGGACGTTCCCGAGCTCCGGTGCCGCCTGCGTGATCTCTGTTCGTACCTCATAGGCATACGGCAGTTCATAGCGTTGGAGAAAATGAAACGAGACGAGGTCGGACGGGTTATCTGTTTTCGATCGGAGTTGGTGGAGAGTTTGCAGTCTGGTTTGTTCGTCTGCCAGTCTCTCCTCGATCGTGGGTGGTATTTTGATACCGCCTGCGGGTGACCAAACCAATGCGAGCCATGTGCTCGTGAGATCTGCCATCGCAAAGGGTATAAAGGACACCAAGGCGCCGATGAACGCCAGAGAGGTGTTACGGGCATATAATACGTGTCGGTAGAGCGAAGGGACTCGAGCGGGCTGGACACTTGACCGAGCGGTGAGAGGGACCAGTGAACGTGGCGCACGAGTTGCGCTCCCCGAGTTCGAGGTAGGACAGGTCGTCACAGCGGGTTCCAGTACCCGGAGGTAAGGCACCTCTGGGTAATACCCAGTTCCGAATAAGACATAGTCAACGTCGTCGATGGTCCCGTCTTCCAGATGGACGATGATATTCTCGTTCGCACTCCGGCTATACCGCAAGACAGGACCAACATCCTGGATACGGTCGTCGGGGAGGGACGGGAATATAGATGCACGGCGTGTTGAGCGATAAACGGGAAGCTGAGCGACCGGTGCGAGTTGAGCCGCCATTTCGTTGGCTGAATTGGCATTGCCTATGACAACGACGCGCTGCCGAGCGGAGAAGGCATCAACACGCAAGCTCATGAGCGTCCGTCGATAGTAAGACGTAGTAGATCGATCATACCTTGCCTTCGTAGCCACTTGGACCCATCCATGTCTTTGCGTGTCGGACTCTACCCGTCTGCTTGACGTCGTCGAGGCCTTCGACGTTTGGAAAATGCTCATTGTCGTACCACACCGTCGTGATGACGACCGCGTCCCATCGCTCTTCCTTCCTGACTCCAACCCCGCCCTTGCTCCAATCGGTCATCACGACCCTCCAGCCTCCACCCTCTTCAACCTGAATTTCTGCAACATCAATAACCTCATGATGGAGCCTGATCCTTCTGCTCTCGAACAGAGGACGCGCGAAGGTGGCAAGATATTCATAGGTCTCACGGAGTGTAGGGAACGGCTGGTCCTGTCTTGGTGGAGCAGGGAACGGATTCCCAGAGAAGGATAGGAATTCAGGAATCACGTTGCCGATCAAAGCGGGGTACGCCGGCGAAGGCCAGCGTTCGTGGGATTGATCGTCGTGATGCCGTTTCACTTGTTCGTTCTGAACCTTTCTCTGGGGATTTGGAGGCTGATACCTTGAATATTGAAATAACTTATCAGATTCGTGGTGAGACTCGGAACTGGACTCACCAAACGCCTCCGATGTTGTCTCGCCGTTCCACTAGTTGTACATCATCGAACTCGCCGCGTTCGAGGAGGTTTCGTAGGGTCGCAAGGCCACAAGGACCTCCCCCAATGACCAGGATCCGCTTTGTGTCTGCCATTGTCGAACTTGGCGAAAAGACGGAGATAGTCCGACACCGCCTTCATCACAATGTTGAAGTATGGCCACGTAACCACAATCCGGTCTAGTCCAGTCGCTGCTACGTAAGTTAAAGTACCGTGACTGTACCAGCGTACCCGAGGATCATCTTCGTGTTCTACCGTCGGATCGCTGACGAGTTACCGAATCTATTAACTTCGTTCGGTATCGTCCTGGGTCGTCCTGGGTCGTCTCACCCGCTTGAATCAGGAGTTGTTGTAGAGTGAGGCGTAGAAGTCACTTACCGTTCTGCACTGTTGCTGTCGGGCTAGCAGACCTACTCTCCGTTGAGTGTACGAAGTGTGTACGGGCTGGCGCCGCTATTCATGACCTTGTGGCTTGCAATTTACTTGTGTAGTACCTGATATAACTTGGCGGAGCCTCTCGATCGTTCAAGTTGTAAATCAAACTTCAATCTGTCCCTTGGGAATCTATGCGCGGACAACGATACCGTAGCCGAACGAAGTAGACTGTCTTCTAATACAATGAGTTCCTTCACGTTGTGTTTTTACTTCTTCCTGAATCCTAATTCGTAGGGGGCTAACAATTAGTAGTTACCGAGCAGTGTTTGAACGGGACCATTGAATGAGTAATATCACACGGAGGGCATGGGGGGCATAGTGTCACAAATATCCATACGATTACATATTCAGAGGCCCATCAGCATACAGTAGATCAGGTCAAAAACTCAACTAAATAATCCAAGCTTTCTAAATGTCTCCGACCACTTCATCGGGCTTCCAGTCCACTGACTCCTCTCCTTCTCCACGTTCGATAAATGAAAGGTGCCTGGCATCCTCAGTTCTGATTCGTCACTCCCCGTGGTTTGGGAGTGACGGGTGTCCACACGATTAACCGACGGATCCTTGATAGGAACCGACTCTGTCCGCTCCGCCTCAGATTCTGCCAACTGGCCCAAACTCGGCCCCGCCTGACTCGACGCCTGCGCGTTCAACGACGTGTCATCATCAGCTTCATCCTTCAAGCCGGCCTCACTAGCTCCAGTCAAGGGATCGTCAGCTGAAGAAGAACGCTCCACCTTACCCTTTTCCTCTGTTTCACCTTCCTCAGGTCCAGTGACCTTGACGTTGATGTTGGCACCTGGGTCGGAGCTCCCGAGACTCAGTTTCGTGAATGACTCTGAAACGTCGCTTGGGCTCCCATCATGGGACGGAGCCTCGCTGCTGACACCTTCGGCTTCGGAATCGATGTGATCCCTTCCCCATCCTCCACTCGATGCACTGGATGCTCTAGAGTGCTTGCCGAAGCGGTGCAGGGCACGTGCAGAAGCAATGGCGGAGCGCCACCGCTTTTTAGCGTCAAAGCGTTCGCGCAAGCCGACAGCGACATCGTGCTCCGTCGATGCCTCGTGTCCTGTCAGCCACTGGACATCCCCATGCCATGAGTGAAGCCACGCCGTGCAAGTGAGCGAGACAACGGCTTACGTGATTGTTATAGGCTTCAAGTGCCGTCGGTCGTTGCGTCGGATGCGGGTTGAGTAAGAGTTTGGTGAAGATTTTGGCTGCACACTTGTCAGTAACGAAGGACCACTCAGGTAAGAACGCGTCCGAGACCCCACCTTCATCGGATATCTTGCTCCAATAACGCTCATGGAACTCAATCCTGGCCTCCGTGGTCTCCCGGATCATTTCTTTCGTATCTTCTGCTCTGAACGGCGAATACCCGCATAACAAGACATATGTAATTATCCTGCGTGAATACCCGGGTGTCAGTAGCGATACCTGCGCGGTCAATAAAGTGACACCTACCCCGTCGACCATACGTCAACAGCCTTGCTGTGGCCGGTCTTGTTCAGAACTTCGGGCGCGACATAACCGAAGCTGCCCGCGAGGGAATGCAGCTGTTCTTCTGGAGAGTGCAGGTGTTTGGCGCTGTCAATTTATCCATTTATGAGTAGTTCTCTAGCAGAAAAGGAGATATATACATACATTCCAAAATCGGCGATGACGATGTCGCTGTTCGGGTCCTTTGTTCGGTAGAGAATGTTTTCGGGTCTACGATTGCATGTTATAGAACATAACAAACAGCGTAATAAATATGCCTACTTGAGATCACGGTGAACGATACCGCGGTCGTGGAGGTACTTCACCCCTGACAATACGGACCTAAAAGTTGCAGGGTGAGACGAGGCTGTGACGTACATATGAACCAAGACAACAAACCGAATGACAGAAACCGCATCTTTCTCTGTGAATTTACCCCTCTGCAATATCCGTTCAAAGAGCTCGCCACCAGTGGCAAGTTCGAAAGAGAGGTAATATTTACTCCTCGACTCAAACCAATCATAGAATTTCACCTAGTAAGGGTGGCATGGCAATCAGTCGGCGTTTCTGAGCGAGAAACAGAGAGATGGCAAAGACGAACGATATTCGGGTGATCAAGACCTTTCAAGACTTCCATCTCGCCCCATACGGCTTCTTCGTTTCCCTTGACCTTCTTCTTGGCAATCACCTTGAGAGCAACTTCCTTTGTGGTCACGGCGCGCAGGTTCGGTGAAGAGAAGCCCGAGGTACGATGCAAGGCCGCACTAAAAAGGGGTATCGTCGAGTGACCAGGAGGCGCTTCAACTGGACTCGGGCTGGAAGATGCAGATGCACCCTGCCTGGCTAAGTCGATCTGGTCGGCTGGCACATTCCAGGTTGCTCTCTATTAGGCATGATAAAACAGAGAACAAAAAAATTCATTTGTCAGGGCTAGAAACGACCAGCAGAAAGAACCCATCGCCCAGACCCAATAGCGCCAACGACATGTACGGGTGGCATCGCACAACTCACCACGACTTTTCCAAACGTTCCAGTTCCAAGCACCTCGTGTACTTCGTATAGTTGTTTCTTGACAAAGCTAGGTGGCTGGGGTAAGAGTGCGTCTTTCAGTGATAAGTGTTTCATGTCTCGGATGTCAGAATGGAGTCACAGGTAAGCCTGTTCAATGTTGTCCCGCGTGGATACGAATTCCTTGAAAGGAGTGAGGCCTGAAGGTCGTCAATATACAAGAAGGTTGCGTCCCAATAGCCAGTTCGCAGGATGAGTGGAGTGGGACGAAGAAGACCTGTTGCTACAATTGTTGCAATCACCGACACAGCTTATTTGCGGCGCGTATCTTATCAGATATGGATTTCCCCTGCAAAGGATGTGATTCGGCTGTATGTACCAGATGAGTGTCAAGCCTTCAGGGGTGCAGCTGTGCAGCATCAAAAAGTACATTATAGGTAACGCAAAGACGCAAATCGCTATCGATACAACGAGACAAAAGTTATTGATACTGTCAGATCAAAAGGTGGAAGGATGCAAGTAGCAAAACATCCTCTTTCCTCACATCAAACGAATCGCCCAAAGCCGACAACCATGGCCGCCAACACCCCCAGCTTCCAATTGTTGGCTCCACCCTTCACCGCTCCTCCCTGCGGCGGGGTCGGCGGAGAAGTGACTTGGCCAGTCTGAGTAGTTTGAGCTGCGACAGACGTCGCAGAAGCAAAACTGTGGTCATATAATGAGCATGTTATAACAAGGTCAATATTAACAGTATTGCTAACGCAGAGGTGGCGGCTGCAGCATTTGAATTCGTGTCAAGCATTACACCATCGACGATGTGAATGACACCGTTTGATGTCAATACATTCGTCTCCACGATCTGGACTTCATTGGATCCTCCGACGGAAACAAAAAAACCTGTAGAGTTGGCGGAGAAAGCGTAATTCTGACCGCCGGCTGATGTAAGAGTGGTCAAGGTAGATATTTCAGTCGAGTAAACCGATGTTCCGTTGATGATCTGTTTGATGTAATTACTTGGCCATCTATTGACAACACAAAAGACAGCGACATACGTGATTGGAGATAACGTTTAGAAGCGCTGTTGCGTTCTTGGAAAGACCAGAAAGGGAACTCTGCGCCGCTTGTACACCTGCATTGTCTGGCGCAAACACAGTGATACCGTGGGCCGAGCTTAATACGTCGAGAAGCGAGGGACCATTTAGGAGAGCCGTAGACTGTAGAATAGCCGCAACGGCTGTAAGGTCACACGACGTATTGTTCAAAATAGTAGAAATATTCGGCGGGGGAGTCAACACAGAGTCGATTGCCAAAATTGCGGTGTTTTTGTAACTCGTCGTATTCAAGACCGTGATATTTGACCTGAAGTTAGGGAAATTAGAGAGAACAAAGGGGAGACAACACGCATCACCCTTGGTCTATAACAAAAAGTGATCCATTATCTGACTTGGACCACACA
This sequence comes from Boletus sensibilis, assembly GCA_038092655.1. NCBI lineage: Eukaryota > Fungi > Basidiomycota > Agaricomycetes > Boletales > Boletaceae > Boletus > Boletus sensibilis. The sequence goes on along the minus strand of JBBPQU010000115.1, from coordinate 16,369 downwards.
AGAACTTGGGACTGGTTTCCTTCAAGCGTGACAAGGGTTGAATCGTTGAGTAGAGTGCGTCCGATTGTCACATTGGGATACGGCTGTGTCTGGTTGATGAAGTTTCCCGAGACGATGTGATACGAGATGATATCTGCCAAGGAGGTCTTGTTGTTAACGATGGCAGGGTCTACGCCGGACACTGGAAACATTGTAAGAAAGATAGCTGGTCATTTAAGCGCGACACACAAGCGTTGTCTGTGGGGGCAAAAAGGGTCTTGTTTCCTTGAGATAGTTGAGTGAGTACAAGTTGGCCAGCAGTGGTACCGTTCAAGGATGCTGTAGCGTTGGCGAGTTGATGAAGACCACTTGCATTGAGAGCCTGCAGGAGGTCATTAAGATAACCCCCTGCGAGCACGACGGGAATGAAGGTTAATGCTGCAAGCGTTAGTGCATCGACGAACATGGTGAACGAAGGTCAAGAGATCGCAAAGCAGAGGAATGGGGTCTGTTTTAGACAACTCCCTCTCTCTCGATGACGCAATGCGCAGCGGGGGTCATCAAAGTCAATTGATCGATTCACATGCAGGACACCAGGACACCATGCCATCTAATTCCATGACCCGACTGAACGATTTCAACAAAGACGCAAGTTTCATAGGAGATTAGTACGTTACCTCCGGGCAAGCGGAGAGCAGAGGAGTATCTCTGCTCTCTTTCATCACCTAGAGATTCAGACACAGTTGTCCGTCACCACATGGGTAACTTTGCAAACAATCTTATTGTTACCTCTATTTCGGAGAAACCATGAAGTGGAAACCAGGACTACTAGACCGGTTCACTCGAACGGATAAGCAATTTGCGAGGCGACCCGAGAAGTGGAACTTTGGTCAGAAAGCCCCATACTCGGCAAATGCCGGAGTAGGTTGTTCCACCGCCACAGCAGATTTTGTTACAGTAACCAGTCACACGCCGCGCGTTCAAGCTCAAGCAAAAAGCCTTAGACCGTTGTTGTATCCTTCGATGGCACGCCGCGCACCTCCTCAAAATGCAGCCATGTTTGGCGTACCTCCACCACGACGCACTCTCAACGACCCCAACGAGTCCGCGTTCTCCCGGTTCATCCGAGAGGAAGTATTTGCACCAGAAAAATTTATGGGGAACATCAATATATTCACGGCAGTGGGGGTATTTGCGGCCGGGGTGTTTGTGGCTAGGACATGGGGAGACCTTCTAGTACCTGCATAACTGGGTCAGGGCGTTTGCAGTCAAGTGGCCGTTTCCATTCGAGCCTAACGTTGCACGATGGTTCCTAATGTGAGTGTCATGGAATCCTTTCGATCCACAAGAATTTCTGACCCAATCCCATGTAGGTTCTTCTGCACATTTGTAGTTTTGTCCGGTGCAGTCATCTCTCTACCCACAAAAGATAGCTATGTCTCCGCCGTAATGTTACCCTCAGTCAGAGAGGACTACAAGCACTAATACATCATGAAATCGCGTCATGAATGTTCTTCGTGCACCTTTGATTCTGCAGTTGACCGGTTTCGACAGCCCCTGGTAAATAGTTTCGAAACCGTGATTTCTCTTCGGCTTGTGGTCAAAGAATACAACTCGATACCGTCGGAGTGAGGTCCAGTTTTCCTCATGCGCGCGCGCCTATTTCTTTCCAACTCTGCCGAGGAGTTTGACCATCTGACTCATCGGTAACTTGCGAACCATCAGTCGTGCCGTAGCCATTGAATTGCTTATATCTTCATTGACACATTCGGAGTCGGGTATAAGGTGTGCTTGTCTATTGTTCCTCCAAGCTTCAAACCTTGTTCTAGGAAATACTTGCCACACTTCCTCGAACTCTAATAGCGACCGCGCGGTACGTGTCACATGCGTTACAGTATCTTGGGAGTTTTACAATATAAATCTTTGGAACACTCGGATTGACAGCTCATCTCATGGATTGGGTTCAAGCTCAGAAAATGGCACTCGAAAATCGATTTTTTTTTTCTTTTGCTCCAGAGGAGCCGTGAGTTGCGAACAATTGTATGCACACGAAACCCCCATTACTTGCTGTGACCCTTTTTTTTTCTCTCGCGACCCGGCTGACTCATGAAGGTGCCTGCACAACAGGCGTTTGATCTCTTGATTCAGACACACGCAGACACGGAAATGCCCGCGAGCCAGGGCCTGGTCATGGCCTCCTTTCCCCCTCACCAAGACATATTTTTCTCCACCTTCTCAGCATCTCAGCTCATTGCTTAGGCGTTTGAGGCTCGAGTGATCTCCAGATATTATGGTCAGGGGACGTGTATACTTTTACTTATGCTTGACTCCGTCCCCTGCTCTGCAAGGTAGATATCATTGCCCATATGCCCTCTCACATCCTCTTATGTTATTAGATTCAAGGCAACATATCCAGATAGTTCGTCGGAATGAGAGCAGTGGTGCACAGGCGCTGTTCTATGCGTCTCTCGAGTACGAACCTTCGAACTCTATCACATACTGAAATACTGACTGAAACTGGCGGAATCCGAATTTCAGAAAAAAAAAGGACCGCAGCACGATTATTAGGCTGGCCTCGTGTCCCGAACCTCCTAACTTATCTGGGGGGCTTGATGTGGCGTTGCCGTTTGGTGACAGTATGGAACAGCTCTATCTATCACGATCTTAGCTGTCCACTGAAGCAGTTCACGCCCACTTGTCTTCTGGTCACCCGGGGAAAGACGTACGAGCCATTGCTCTTGATGATTGTGTTACTCACCATTACGTGCACAGCGACCCATGGAGCCCACGTTCCCCGCCCAATTTTACCTCAGGGGGACAAAGAACACGAGCAATCAAAAATCCATCAATAAGGACCAGGCCGACACAACATGTAGACCCGGATCATGGTGATTCCGAAGCCTTCCCATCCTTGGATATCAATCATTCTTGAGCTGTTGAGAGGTGTGCCCAACCTGGTCAGAGATTGAGAGTGAATTCTACGGGTACGTGCAACAATCCCCCTTTTTATTTTCGCCTCTAAACCGACGCGTCTACCAGTCACGGACTCCGCCAGGCGTAGCGTCAAATGGGTTGGCTACCGTAAAATAAAGAAGGGGCCGTTTTTCTCGTCCGAGCTTCATCTCCATTTATCCCGTCGCGCAGAGGGTGTGCTGGCTGTGCCACGGCCTTGGTGGCTGCGAAGCACAGCAATGCGACCTTCCGCTGACCTCGTGTCGGCACATTTGGCTTGAGGCCCTTTGGCCCCACCGCCGTGCACCCACTCGATTCCGAGGCTCAGTTCACATGATCATGGATTACCACACCCAACCGCGATTTTTTAATCTTCGTGAGAAGCAATGATGGGTCTCGAACATCAAACGGCAAGGGCGATGGACGGGGAGGAGTGTGTGTCGTCGTCCATGGAGGAGGAACTACACCGAGCGTTGAAGCGTTACACGGCTACCACTCAGCCCTGATTGTCGTTCGCGTTCAAACCTGGTTCAAGGCCTGATCGTCGACACCTTGTTAGGAAAGTCAGCTCATGATCGAGCGGAAAAAAAACAACTCCGTGAAGCACAAACAACTACAGTCCGTCGGATGACGGCAGGATTATAAGTTGGTGCAGTTACTTAAGATACAATTGTAGGACAGACAAGAAAAGCAGTAGCGATGAGGATGCGACGACAGTGTAACGATTACAGCAAAGAAAAAAAGGAGAAAAAAAAATCATAGAATGCTCAGTGAGAACCAGAGTATGGAATGTCCTGTGCCAAAAATCTATCTGACGACAACATTGTCCTTCTAGGCATTTTATCTCTCCCTTGACCAGTACCGCATATGCGAAGGGTCTCCCCCTGATCCAGCGGGGGGAGGTGGGGTAGTCGATTGCGCGTGAGAGTAAGAAGACACAGGTTGACCGGAAGGGAGGGTGAGGGGAACGGTCCTTGCCTGCGGCTGGTATGGATCAATGGCAGAAGACGAACTGGAACTGTATGCTTGTTGCAGGGATGAGTATGATCGCCCTGAAACCGGGTTTCCTGGAATCGGCGCGACAGTACCATATTGCTGGGACGGAACCGAAATAGGCTGAACAGAAGACGACGGGAAACCCTCTTGGGGACTGATCTGAGGCGGATAGAATGGTGAATTGAGCGTTGGGAAATTGAAACTAGCCGTTGATGCTCCTGAGGAGCTGGATGAAGGTATAGCCTCTGCTGCGCCTGTACTGGTCCAGGCATGCGATGACACGGACGGAGGATACCCACGGTGCCTGTCATCCCCGCCGGGGTCTTGGCTGTTCTGTGACCACGACTGGATCTGTATCCGACTTTGATCGTCCCTTACGCTGGACCACACTTCCCCAGTAGAACTCGGTTCTGGGTAGTAGGACGATGACTGTGCATGGTGTTGTTGTTGAGCAGATAAGTATGGATGGTAATAATTTGCGCCGTGATCTAATCCGCGAGAGGCGGACGAGATAGACGATGCCATGCTGGTGTCGGGCGTAGCACGACCCGGACGAGACATATACGAAACTCGCGTGTCACCAAGGGGACGGTAGGGCACATCAGAAGGCTGGTAACTGGATGCTCGCGACTGGGCGGTTGAGTACGTTCCGCCTGAAGGATCCGCGGGCAAGCTTGCATAACGAACGTCCTGCCCACTGAAGCTGGGATCGTCCGTGTCAGCTACGTCGACAGGAGACACGTCACTGTAATCTGCACTTCCGGCATAGTCGTCTGGGAGGTCTGAGCTGGATGCATGGTCTGCGGAGAGACCAGGAGGAGGTTCAACCTTGCGACGTTTCCGACTGTTGTTCGGCCGCCTCTTGTACACATAATCTGGGTACTTCTGATTGAAATTATCTTTAAGGAGTTTGGCTTGATCGAGGTAGAACTGTTTCTCGGACTGGATGATCACCAAATCGGCGGTCAGCGACTGACGATGGACGTATAGATGCGAAGTGCTAACCAAGCTCATCCCGTTCCATTCCCGACTAAGAATCTTGCTCACTTCCCCGGTGCGCATCGAGTGGTTCTCCGCAGCGACCTGTGGCCGACGTCGGCGAGCGAATATCATGAATGCATTCATGGGTCGTTTGGGAGTACCATCGGCATTTAGTGTCTGCGAAGTCAACGCCGCGTTCGAATCGTCTGCTAAGAAGTGAAGAAAAGTTGACATGGCGAAGATGCATCGAGCACGTACCATCGACACCAGGCTCCATTTTGTGTGGATCAGTGTACACTAGATAACCGGCGTCGTCGTCTGAGCCAGAAGGGGACCCATGGTCATGTAACGACCCGGAAGTTTGCGCCACAGGATAGTGTCGCCCTTGGAGGTCTGGGTTGTGGCCTTGCATGTCAACGAAAGCGGAAAGCACGCAGGGCCAGTGACCCGAGGAGAGTGGGCAGTATATATCAAGCTCGAAAAAGGAGGACTGGGTCCACTTCTGTGAAGGTCAATGATCGGCAGAGAATCCCAGCCGGATAACAAACTGGACGGGCTGGGGCTGAACCTCAAAAGACGGAGTAACTCTTGGCTAGGAGCCAGAGTTCTGGGAAGGGTTTGTTGGCGCACGGTAGCAAACAAAAGCATGGCAAGATAGACGAAAACCAACTGGCGAATTAAGTCTGATCGTACATGCAGAGTGAACCTTGGTCCCTTGGATTCGCGGAGCTCGTGGGTCCGGCTATGACACCGCTTGGGCCATGATTGAAACCGAGCGCTCACAGGGACACTTCTTCACCCAAAGCACAGTCATTTCTCCGGCCTCGAGGAACCTCCAAGGACAGGCCATACGTCCCGGTTGTTCAGGTCCAATCTTGGATCGAATCCCGCTTCCTATTTACACCAGCCACGATCTTGAGTTCAACCCTTTTGGGCTAGATGCTCATAGGGAACGCCCTTTTTTTTCAGGCGCTCAAGACCCCCGAAAACACACGACGCGTGTTACTGAGACTTGACCAAGGAAGGCTATACTCACGGTGAAGACCCTCCTTGGTGCCAGGTTCCAGATTGATTAGTGACTCGTGTATTTTGTGAGGCTATACTTGTGCCCGGAATCCGGATCGCCCACTTGGTCCGCTGCAAAGAAATTTTTGACCTTTGTAAATGTGTTCCTAGTCAATGTTTACCGCACCACGGGAACAATTCTCGGTCCCCGCCGCGTAGGGAGCCGCGGCGGAGATTGTTGCGTGAATGTATACGGTAGTGCCCAACTTTGTCAAAAGGGAACCCTCACCTTGAGTGATTCTGACATATCCTCATCAATTAACCGAGCAAATTTTGCGCTAGAATCTTCGTCAGTTCGGCCCCGTCAAACATGAGCTCGGAAAACACCTGGTCCATTTGCTCACACTAATGGGCATTGCACAGTGATTTCCAATCCGGAGAGTTCCGACATGTGTGGACTCGCGACCTTCTGTCTTGTCGTCCAAGGGGCCGTGTCCTGCATCTATCATGCGTACCGGCCTAATCATGATCTATCAAAAAAAAGTCTACCTCAGGGTGCACCCTAATATTCATAAAGTTTTACTCGCAGGGATATTATGTATCATATGCTGCCGTGTTATCTCCTGCTTCCGATCAAAGGCATCATTCGCGAGAGGCTTATTCGCCAGCAGGATAACGTTTCCCAGACAGCCCGTGTACCAATCGTGTACAGTTCGAACAGCATGGACACAACGTTACAGAAGAGGTGTGGAGCTTTCAACACCTCCATCCATCCCACTTCCTTGCCCGTTCTCTAACTTTAGAACTTTGTTTGATGCTGGTGAGTCGACCTCCCCGCATGCTTGAGCCAGCAGATCTTCAGGAAAAGGGCAGCGGTTAGAATTTGAAATACCCTAACTCTCAAGCTCGAGCGTTCCGCATTGCTCGTTCCCAGCGTCGTAGAGTCGACCTAGGCAAGTGTGATGCCCGATTCTGTCGACCTGCAATGTCGCAGTCCATTGGACAACGTAGTCCCGACAGTTCCTGGCAATGATCTGATTGTATTATGTATGTGTGCAGCCAGTTTTACGACCCACCTTAACGCACGAGGACTAGATCTCCGTCTCAGAATCTTGCTCTAATCATTAATAGCTGCGTGTATTACAAGAACTTCATCTGAGCGAAAGGATAGGTACCAAATTTCGCCGATGACGAGGAACGAGGCCCGTATACCCATATCGCGGTAAACGAGGGACTCAAGGAAGCCAGATTTCTCATACTGCCGCAATTCGTAGCGCACATCAATCCATGGAAGATGCAAGTGTAGCAAGTGATGCATCACTGATACTGTGCCTTGCATCAAGACTAGGTTCCATTACCTCATTAGTACAATGAAAACCTGCCCTCGGGGGAACACGGCCATCATTCTCACGGTGAAGGGATGAGTACTTGAGTGCGAGGTCGAAGAGAACGAAGAAACGTGGAAAGCGCGCCGCAGCGTAGCGTATTTTAAGGAGTATGATGGCCTGGAGCCGGATGGTAGTGTGAAAAGCTCAACGGTCCGCGGCGACCTAGTTTCTTCTCTTGAGGGACTTTGGTTATCTTTCTGAGAAGATGGCGCATGAGTATCATTTTGCTCGCTGACGTAACACTATCCATCCCACGGAGCAAAATATTAATTTGCCTGTAGTGAAGATCACTAGCGCTCAGAGTCCCGTTTACCTGTCTGAGGTCACAAGATATGAAGAGTATAAGCACTTGACCTGTTATAGCCTGAAACCGTATGGTAACAGTCACGTAGGCCCCCAACGTCCACAGGTTTCGTAGATCGATCAATGCGTCGTCGTACGCCTGCTGCGCTGGCGAGCGAACCAAAGCTACCTAGAAAGAATCTGTCGGGAAACTCCGATTCATATGAGGTGCAGACGCAACAACGTTCATCCCTGTCACTACGAACCCCAGGGTCTTGCAAGATTTTGGAAGGTTGTGGCTAGAATCACTGCGTTATCGATCTCCGCGCTGAAGAACCATAAAATTAACCACTCACGACCCTCTTCGCTTGAGCATAGAGAGTTTTTGGGTGGCAATAACCAATTTTGGTGAAATCACCATGTGAACCTGGACGCCTAGTTGCATACGTGAGACAACTCCGCTCCGCAGGAGGGCTTCCGGAAGCCCGACCGCATGCAACTGGGTACTCGTGGGTTAGAGTGAGAGAGAGGGTGGATGAAATTTGAGAGATAAGTCGGACATGGGTGGTTATGATTGTCAGAAGATCCCATCTATCTTGACTGGAGCCGTCTGAGTTGAAACTGATTCCGGAGATCAAAGAACGAGCTAGAACTTTATCCCCTCTCAGGAGGTCTGGGTATCTCAGGCCACGGATGTTTCAATGCAAAAAACACCAGGGTCGGGCTGAGGCTGAGGCTACGATTGCGCGCATCAATAGCATTAAAACGGGTGGTCGCTAGAATGCTTGTCTGCGGAAAAAAACCGTGAAAGTCGTACATTCAACTTTGGAGGGTGTGAATACTTGTCGTGACATCCGGTGGAAAAAAAATACAATCTCACCACGGCTCCAGTGTGGGGGGAACAGAGTCCCGTATATTATGCTAAGTACATACGACAAACGCGGTTACGACTACTTTTTTTTTTTTGGTAGGTGTCATTGTATCCGAAAATTGCAATAAAATGTTACATACAATAACGACATGGCCTGAAGAATTATTACATGACACGTACATGCTGAGTCAAGCGTAGCAGGCTTGTCCTTGCAAGTTGCAACGTTCAGCTCTTCGGTTCTGATCATTTACAATCCTCTGGCATCTGATCGATGAAACACACCGTCATAGATGCTAGTAAGTTCCGACTTTACTACGTATTAGCCTAACGCCCTCTGACCATATCCAGACTTCCCAAAGACTGCGGATGGCCGGGTATACCATCTCGGGATAAAATCTGGCGAGGTGGCAAATCGGATCGTGAGGTTCCACACTCGACGTCATTAGCACACAGTGTCCTCAACGGATTGTGGTTGTCCTTGGACCAGGTCACTGTTGGCTCGCTTTCCCGTGCTGAGCACATCGCGACATATTTTGATGCATCCCCCAAGCCGTTTTCATTATACTCCGAACGCGGGTTTCTGACGATTACAGGACGGTATCGGGGTGCCCCCGTGTCTGTCGTGTGCATCGGCATGGGTGGACCTAATGTAGACTTTTTTATCCGCGAAGTGAGAGAGTGCCTCCAAGGCGACATGTTGGTCATCAGGTGGGCTTTCTCGGTTTGCACTTCATGTCGGTTTTGAATTTCCATTTCTACACATATTTCTGCAAGACTTGGATCATGCGGTTGTTTAACAGACTTGCCGGTTGGGTCTCTCGTTTTACCTAGAGCCAGCATTGCGGTTACAAGAAACCTAGACTTTGATTTCGCAAACGGGGATCATTGGAGGGTCCCTTATAGACTGAGTAGACCGGTGAGGCGAATAAGCTCCACTATCATTTGTCTGACAGTGAAATTTACCGTGAAAGATACCCGCGGACTCGGATCTCATCATGACCGTACGTTTCACGTATTTATGATCGTTCAAAAATGACTAGATCGCAATAATAGCTTCAACGTGCATTGGAATCCACAAGGCCAGTGGGTGCTTCGGGCCCCGTCGTTTCCAATGGCGTGAACGCATCTACAGACAGGTATACAGACATCACCCTTGTTTAGATGACCTCCGGAGCTAAGATGACCTCGATAGCTTCTACTCTTCTCAAGGCAGACAGACCTCGTTTCAAGATCACAATTCGGGATTGATCGACCACTTGAAGGAGACGATACAAGACATTACCACACTTGAGGTAAAATTTGCGGTCCTGCGAGGGACTTATTCTCTTGGTTGGGGGGGAGTCTCATTATTGTATTGTCTCTATGTGCAGATGGAGACTTATTGGGTGTTTCACCTTGCGGCAAGCTGGCGGGGTCTCTCAAGCCCCTCACCCGCACTGAACCCGCCGTTGGCCGCCGGTCCTGTGTTTCCGATTGCTACTTCCTTGCATCCAGAAACTGCCTGCACTGCCATGCACGGGTCGCAGCCCGTAAAGGATATAATGCAACAACCATCGATAAGAGCAGCCGCGGTTCAGATGGTTTTCGCGTCTCGATCTTCTCGAGAATTTATAACCCCCGAGCACGTATCCAAACTCGAGGCATGGTGTGGTCGAGCAGTATTGGAGGCACTTAGCGCCGCAGATATCCCGCAGGATGTGTGTGTCAATGAGCTTGAGTCCAAGGCACACATAACTAATGTCTTCGATTTGCATAGCGATTGCACCCCCAGGAAGGGAGCGTGTGGGACACGGAGGGTATTCCTTTGAAGGCAGCACTGTGAAGCACACTTATCTGGGGTACCCCAGAGCATGACAATAAGGTCTCGGAATTACCAATCTTGCTTTCTCGTCAGTACATGCATGCGCGACTGTAAATCAACTGAACAATTCGCCGCGACAAGCAATTAAACGCCACATCTCCTCCAGAGCCAAATTGAACTATGTATAAGTATGGACGACCACCGACCAACGTTGCATACTCGAAAATAAATTTTGGTCACTCCGCCAATCGGCGATTATTCAGATTGGCGATGTTCGTTCCTGAATTTGGATTTCAAGGAAGCGAAGAAGCAGGACTCGCAATCAGACTTCCAAACAAACGGTGTTAAACATCACAGCATTACGAGACCAGGCACTGTGTATCAGGGTGTTGTGGATCAACGGACATTACAAAACGCTGACTATGGCAAGCATGCTGCAATGTGACGTAGTTTCGGTGAAGTGTGTCTCCATCGAGGAGTGACGAAAACCACTCACAAGATCCACATTAGTTACCGAATACGCAAATGTTCTGATTAACGGCGGTCATCTGTAGATGACCATCGTTCCCCATCGCCCCAGTGATAGCGCTTCGTGACGGCTAATTTGCGGGCAGTCTTCTAGATGGAGGCAAGCGAGGCGGCTAGGGTGCAATGCTTCCTGCATGGGGATGAGGGTAGATCTTGATGAACTGCTCGCAGAATGTCCACTGGGATCAACACGCTGCTGTGACGGCTTGGTTCTGGAATTACGCATCTTCTTGAGTGGGCGTATTTTTCGACCTAGCACCGCAGAAGCGAACACCTCGGCTTCGAGTGCTTCCTTCTGCTGTTCGTCTCCGCCGTCATCTGGAGCGAGTGACCTCGTGTGCACGGTTGACCACAACGTTCTGAAGTCAAAGTCGGAGCAGCTCCACAAGATAAGATCTTCCAACCGTGGGCATACGCGCACACCGCACAATCTGGTACGAGCACCTCCTGTCATGGGAACACATCCGTATGCCTCTGCTAGTGCATCCAACACCACATTAACCCCTGTGCACGCTCCCAATGTCAGCGAGAGAAGGTTGGGCATATACCCAAGCATCGACCTGCCGTGGCCGGGTGAGATGTCAAAATTGGATATCGAAAGGTGGGCAAGGTGCGGGAGGCGGGGATCCCTGAGGATGGACTCCAGCCTAGGAAGGGAAGGGGAACCTGATTCTTTGCGAATATGCTGACCGACGAAGGTGATATCAAGTTTAGTGAGGGAGGGGAGAATGAATTGACGTAGCGAGGAACCAAGAGTGTCTTCGTTATGGCAGTTCACGTTAAGCTCCTTGAGGGCGTGGAGCACGAGTACGTTCGAAAGTGGTTCAGCCTGAATAAACGAATCCTGGTCATGGATGTGGTTACCGCGAAATTGGGTAACATCATAACGTTTAGTAGGGGACTGGGCAATCAAAAGATCCCAACGTTCGAGTCCGGGGATGGTTATGAGCGACATAAACGGAAAGACATCCCTGTGGTATGCGTATTTCCACTCGAGATGCTTCAACTCCGGCAATTCAAAGGAAGAGACGACCGCCAGGTTGTGTGGCTCAGTGGCACCATGCGATAACTGCCCGTTCGTCGAGAGTCTCGTGATCACGTCCCATACTGGGGTCACCCCGATCAAAGAAAGTTCATGGAGCTGAGGAGTATGTCTCAGAAGGTTGACGAGATGGGACATCTTGAGTGTGAAGTGGTGTAGTCGCGTCGAATGCGATTTCTTAGGCGGGTAGGATAGTTCAAGAGTGCGTATCGTTCGAAATAAGAAGGCAGGGAGAATCGACAGGGGCATCTGTTGCAAACGGAGATGCCTAAGCATAATCGGACTATCTGGGGGACTTTGTTCTGTTGATAGCAGATCAGAAGTGTGGAGTTGAGTGCCTTCAAAAGAAGGATCCAGGGTACTAAGGGCGAGGTCTAGGGACTCCAGCTCGTGAAGGTGCCCATAAACACGAGTGATACCTGTTAGGATGTGTTCCATGCTTTTAGCGAAGCCACATTCGAAGGTAAGTGAACGGAAGCGTCGACGCTGACAGCACAAGGTGTGGATAATGTTGACCGAGGTGGCTGCTTCGAGCGTCGACATGTTCAAGTTGTCGGAAGTGCTAGTACCGGGAGTGGAAATGAAATTGAAGGAGATGGGTGAACTCTCTGCGCGTTGCAAGAACACGGACAATGGCTGAGGCATCCACTGGGGTGTTCGGTAAGAAATAAATGACCAGAGACGCGAGGTCGCGAGGGCGAGTTCACGCCACTTGTGGCATACATGTGAGATGAGGACTGGAGCTGAATTGTACGGTAGTCCGATTGCCAAGTCGGCGCTCTCGTCCTCGGTGCGGATGAGGAAGATTTCGATGAGGAGTTCCGTTGGGAGCCAATTGATAGGCTGCTTCCGGCTTTCAAGCTCTGTAATCTTTGAACCCAAAGCCTCCCTTTCCGCTCTGACCGAGCTTTGGAGCGTAACCATGTCCTCCAGTATGCGGGCAAGTTGATCCTCTCGGCACTGTAGAACACTGAGCTGCGCAGTGAGCAGCTCAATCTCCTTGTCGATCATTTCCGAGGTCCTTCTGGACATTCAGACGTGCAGATTCAGATTCAGAGTGGGATATCACTAGAAGAGATAGACAAACTGGTTGTAGTTCGTTGTGTAACGCGATGTCGGCGTAAAGGCTGCAAGAGGCACTCTGTTTAGCCTTTGTGTTGAGGGTGCATGCACTTTTGTGGCACTTTACTCACGTCCGACTTTACATCAGCTCAGCTCAACTTCCATCAAGAATTAGCTCGACGGAAGCGTCACTTAAAGTAGGTTGGATGGGTTGAATCTGATCCCAACTCTGGTACTCATCGACGTGCTTGAGACTAGCGATCAGAATGCTCGCGATACTCAGGCTGCTGCGACCTAGTACTAGTAGGACCCGCCCACTGGCATGCAGCGGGAAGCTTCGGAGCCAAAATTTAGCACATCAATATCCTGCGAACGGTGACTGGTCACCCCAGCTATGGTTATCTTGAACATTTGACGTCTGACGCAAGACGCAGCACAAGAGATCTACTCCTCTCTTTGTTCCGAATGCAACTATATTTTCGGTGTGGAGTCTGTGGACACATACTTGCATGTCATCGAAAGACTGGTGCAAGAAGACAAAGTATCATTCCTTGCTCATTTACCTGCGTCCATTCTAGACCGGCATCACTGGAATAACCGGGCTCGAAGCTATCGGACGAGTACAAGAGCTGCGCAATGACTGATACTTGCAGCAAATAAGTTTCCCGAAGGATCAGACTCGGAGTGGGTGTGGGCAGAAGCACTCGAACTCATGCTGGTTGCGAAGGCAGAGAGTGGCTGCGGCGTGGTCATTGCCCATTAAATAGTAAGTGAAGCCACGAGGGTACAGCACGAGGAGCTATGCCGTCAAACAGAATGGCGATCCCCATTCGTAGGGGTCACGGAGGTAAAAGGGTAAGCAAGCCTGTACTTCCCGTCACACACAAAGTATATTTTGATTCAATGACGTTTGAGCATGCATGAGTACAACCAAGCCTCGAACGTGGGCCCAACCAGAGCCCACCTGGTCCGCCCATGCGGTGTTCTACCGAGACAGTGTATTCGAAGGCGGAAAATCACCCTTTATAACAGCAGGAACGAATGGAATTCGTCAGTACACGAGAGCGAAAACGAAAACGAAAACGAACGTGATGGGTATCATTAACAAATGGTAGGTAGAGATGTGATCTCTATGGCACGCCAGGTTTGCTGGTGTTCCCGAATCCGCTCACGCGCATTCAACCTGTAAATCACAAGTCTAATCTGTCGCAACTGGCCAAGCATGGCGATCTACTTACACATCGAACATCGAGTTCGTGTAAGCTGCGGCGTTGCGATCTAGTCAATTCAAGGGAGACGCGTGGAATGGCAACACTTACTTTTTACTGAGTAACTCGGCAGGCGCAGCCTTGAGGATCCAGCCCAATGGTGAAGTCTGGATGTTTGTCGACCTGGATTGTCTCCAGGCGGACTTACTACGACTATCATCGTCAACGCGTTGATGCTGGAGAGTCGTGACGATGCCCTGATGCCCTGAGAAGTGGTGTCTGAGGTGAGTTTGATCCTCATGTGTGTGGATAAACTTTATGTTTGACTGGTGAACCTCCAGAAACCGTGACTGATACGGGTGATCCCGGTCAATACCTACGAGTCACAAGCTTTCCCAGCATGAACAACGTCAAGTCAGGAAAGTCTTGCCGAGTTGGTGCAGGGTATCCTGGAACTCCACCGATCGGTAGACGCATGGCAATTTATAGGTGGAGCTCCTGGTTCCGGGACAGGATCTGTGTCGTCATGAACTCCACAAAGTGCCGCGCCCAACATGGCCCGTGGACACGATAGACATGATGCTGCGTCTTTCTTTTCCTCCGTCTTGGTCTAGTAACTGGCCTGTGATTTACAGTTACCAGCCCCGAGAGCTGATCGAGTGTGTCAGCTAGAGTAAGATTCTTAATAGGTCCGATAACTACTCATATCCGAATGAAAATCTTCGCAGACTCGCAGTGGCTAGCCATGATGGGATACCCGTCCGTGCAGGATCGGACGAATAGAGTGTGCTGTGATCTTCGCTATGTGATGGTTTGACGCCACCAGAAACCGGTCATTACCAGCCCTGAAAAGCTACGAAGAAATCATTCAGAGGGTTGCAAGCAAATGAGCGAGATTTTAGTACCTGATGGATGAAAACCACGATAAGCACATCATTCAACACAGGGTAAGTCTATTTAACCAAGTACATTTTGGAAAGTAGCACACAAAATACCATGATGGTCGGGGCCACTCGCCATACACACTCTATTCCCAGCTCAATCTCGTCTGCGCAGCATTCAGCTCGATAGACAAATTCGAAATGATCAACTCCTCGTTCGCGACATTGTACGTCCATCCTTCGATCCCGTCGCCATTCAGTGTTATCGTCGTCGGCTGCTGGACGCCGAGAATGGTAATCATCTCGAGTTTCTGACCAACAGAGTACTCTCCCTCGCTCTCAATGTCCAATTCGCCATTGCTCGCGAAGAAGTTCAAAGTACGGTTCGCTCCCGGAGGGTAGCTTTCGCCGTCGTCAACGTAGGCATTGCCCCACGCAGTGCCTGCCATATTCAAAGATACGAGAAGCGAGTAAGGTCCCTCACGCGTCTCGTAGATCGTGTAGGCAGGTTCCTGGTGCAAGAGCAAGATAGAGTTATCTCGAATGTGGACGTTGATGTGGCTAATGGGAGCGCTCAGAGTTGTGTTTGCACCTGGGGTGGCGTTGATGACTGCGTGGGTCCACCAGTCACGCCAGACGACAGTGCCTCTGCCAGGGAAGATACCTTGAGGCCCAATTAAGTTTCAGTTTATATGCTTGCACAAGTGAGGCCGGGAACGCACCGTCAACTGTGGTTGCTCCAGGGGTCAACACGGGGGTGACGAGGATGTCGCCTCCAATTAGCCACTGTCTGTCGACGTTGAAAAGCTCCGGCTCGTTGGGGAACTCGTAGAACAGGGCCCGGACGGGTGGGAGACCGTTAGTGGAAGCGTTGGCAAAGAGGGTATACTATCATCTAACATTTTAGTACACTTCAGGAAATTTCCCATGGTACGCACCCAGTACGGCAACATCGAGTATCTGGCAGCAATGGCAATGCGCGATGCGTTCGCGACGCTGTCCCATCGGTAGGGTTCCTGAGGGAGAGCACCATAAGTGTTGTGGTTCCTGTAGAATGGAGTAAAGGCGGAGAGCTGCATCCACCGGTTGCAAAGTTCTTCGTCGGTATTGCCATCTGAGAAGAGTTAGAATGTGTCCACTTCAGCGTCGTGAAACAGAAAACAGAACTTACTGAAGCCACATGTGTCAGCACCAACCATCGGAATTTGGTAAATCTGGAACTGCAGAATACCTTGGATGCTCAGGTACAAGTATTGCCATTTGCTGTAGTTGTCGCCGAGCTAGAGAGTGAATAAGAACTTGCATGGAGCCGCCCTCGAAAGACGGGACATACCCAGTGGCCAGTCCACTTTCCGGAAGACGGGAAGGTCGAGCGACTGATCAGGAATGGTCT
>JBBPQU010000114.1:0-37897 GCA_038092655.1 Boletus sensibilis | reverse complement strand
CCCGCTACATTCCAGAGATTCATGAACGATTCCTTTTCCCTTCCACTGAGACGAACCTCGTAAAGAATCATAGATCATCACCAAATATTCCTACATGTCGTTCGTATACTACAACGTTGGAGGACGCCTAGCAAGCGCCGTCATTTGTCCAATCACCAGCGGAGCCTGAAAAAAATACAGTCAAAGCTGGATCAGAACTTGTAGTGAAAGGTCTCATGGATTGTAGTTGCATACCTCCCGGGACATCATTCTCCGACCACCATTTTGCGGTCCAGAGATATCCCCTGCACAGAGTTAATCGCAGGCAAATAGACATTAGTTGATATCACTGACCCGTAAGTCACCTCTTCACCAGCAGTGTATACAACGCCCGACTGCCAAGCTGCTACCCCACTGCAGGTTCCCGTGCCAGTGGCGGTCGTCGTCGGAGAAGTAGCACTACTCGTCGACGTGGTCGTGCCCGCGGCTGAGGAAATGGTTGTCGGCAATGGTTGTGTCGACGATCCCGCACAAGCACTAACTGCAATCCGATGTGAGTGAATTCAGGGCAAGCGATGGATAAACGTACTTGCGCTCCACCCGCTCGAGCTGCTACTGGGTGCGGCATTGGTCCAGTAAGCTGCCTGTGGGGTTTCTCAGTGGATGGTACTTTCACGAGGGTTCAGATTTCATACCTCCCAGATATAACCTCCATATGATACCTCTTTGCCAGCAGTGTATGCTTGTCCCGAAACGTACGCAGCGGCTGAACAGGCCGGGTAGGTGAACCCAGTGGAACCTGTAGCACTCAAAGCCTGCTTGATCGCGAGGTCGTATCTACTGTTGGCTATGCCCCAAATTAACTTGTGGAATAACAAGCATCTCTCAGAAGTACCATACGCCTGGGAAGTGTCCCATAGCATGACACCGCCGAACGAAGGGAATCTTTCCCTCATTTGAACAGCAATGTTGCTGAGATTCCCGACGGGCACATAACCCGATCCGGCAGCGGTACTTGAGGCAGGGGCGCCAATGTATATCTTCACCTGGTGAATATTCCAGTCAGCAAATTTTGATCCGAGGATGGAGGCTCGAAAATACACGCACATTTGCGTTTGGGCTCGTCTGCCGCGCCCATATGTCCCTTGTGGGAGTTTACCGTACAAACTGATACCCTCGTGATGAGCACTTACCAGACACCAAAGTTCCAGTCCTTATCAAGAGATCAGCGGGCAAGACACATGACGATCCACAAATGAACTTGCCGATATAATGTTATAGTTTTGCAGGCCACACGCATTATTATCTGGCGGGGATTAAGTCCAGAAGCTCTGAGGAGCAAACTCTACTTACAAAACTGGACGTAAATTGCATCAAACCCGACTTGATCGATTACGCTACCGAGATTAGCGTCCGGGAACGGGCACTGCGGTGCAGCTTAAAAGAGTTAGGGATGAGTGTACTCTCAGCTGGCGAGATGAACACCTGTGATGTAGTACCTGTGCAATGGTATTAGCCACTATATCCACGGATCAAAATCCAGGTGAACTCACGATTTGCTGGCTCCAGATGCCAGAGAGCGGATTTTCGTGACGAAAGCCACGTAACCCGTAGACCCACCCCCTTCGATATCAAGGTCGACACTGTAATCGTGGTTTGAGTGGCCTGGCGCTCGCTGCATTGATCAACCTACCCATCCAACACTGCACTGCCGAAGGGCCGTGTGGTGCTGCTCCCACCCAAAAACAAGTTCCAAACTACAAGTCGTGCCCTCAGCCGGGACTAGATAAGAGTGCAAAAATACTCACTAGTCTGTGCAAAGGTCTGTGCCTCCGCATCATCGGTAAAGCCGACGCCACCGCCTGCCCCTCCTAGAGAAATGGTTACGATCTTGCCTTGAGATTGACAATATTCGATGTCTGCAGCCAAAGCAGAACAGTTAGCGAGATCGGTGCCCGGAAAAGTGGCATTATCCGTCGGGTTGCATGTCTAGCTAGACAGTCAATATAGAGCTACGGAATGAGAGTGTGTGGTCCATACGTTCGCAAGATTCAGCACGGGCATTCCGCCAGTTCCGAAGAACGTGTCCACGAAGGCAACAGGCAGGGCATCTATGGCATCGTCCTTTGATGCCTAAAATGAGTTCCTTCGCACATGCTTCGTGATGACAACATACCTGGCAATAGAATGATATCGGTTGTTGATAGTAAGCGGTATTACTGCTGGTTGCACCATAGGAGTTTTGACCCCAGTATCTACACTGAGATGTCAGGAAATGGTTGATGGATGAAAATTCATCTCACACTGCGACCTGGATAAAATGTCGGCGGAAGCTATGGAACTGAATCATCGCAGTGGACGTACATTGTCATAATTAGAGTTGTCGTATGCAAGGACCTTGCCCAGGTATAAGCATGCAGACACCAGGATCGTGAAGATGGGGAGGAATGCCATGATATCAAACCGTACAGAGAGGGTCTTCCTCCAACTCAGTCATGACCTTTCAGTTCTTATACCACCGAAGGGGGACAGCTGGCAGGAGGAGGGACAAATTTACCCTCTAAATCGTACATGTGAGTGTATATCGCGGCCGCATAGTACAGGGTACTATATCGGGATGGCACCATCACCGAGGATTCCTAGCCCGACGTGACTCGGAGACGCACTTCCTTGTTTCGCTGGCATGGGTATATCAGAACAGGAACAGCAGGGTTCAGAGGCTCGGTGGAAAGACACGTCGTAGTTCGTACGAAGGCTCACAAGGGCATGTGCACACGACATCCACCTGACCAAAGAGAAAGGTTGAGAGTTCGCATCTTTGGTTAGTCTCATGTGTTTGATCGTGCGACCCTCCCTATCAGCATGGAGGTCGACCGGAGTGGTAAGGAAAAACATGTCACGTGAAGGAACTATATCACATCAGTACTTCCGCTGGCACAAATATCGAGCACTGAGCTTTGATCGCACTTATCAGGCCAGATTCCAGAAAGAAGCATCGCTGGACATCCCGCACGTCAGTAAGGAGATATCTATGTAGAAGGAGTAATACAGCAATCGTTGGCCAGAGATAAGGAGGGAGTGTCATGGATTAGGCTGATGATGCTCCCGAGTCTTCGCTCTCACCATCTGCAGAGGCAGCAGAGGCCGCATTGCGCACAGGTTCTACCTGGGAATCAGTACGGCGCAGCACCGAGAAGAGTGAAGGTTTACCAAAGTATGGGTGGGCTTGCGCTTCGCGAGCTGTCAAGCGTTCTTGGTGATCATAGCGAAGCAATTTATCAAGGAAGTCGATTGCCTCGTTGGAAAAATACCGCTGGTTTTCCGACGTAACGAACCTCGACCACGGCTTTCGGGGATACCTAAGCGATGCGATTGGCAGTTGTTCGAGGAGGACGGACAACATCTTACCTGCCCAGGAGCTCGTCGTACTGCGGATCGAGCCGAATGTTATACTTGTCAATGTAAGCATAAAGTTCATCGGTGCCGAGAACCTTTGCGATTTTGACCAGCTGGTCGTAGTTATCGTGTCCATGGAAAAATGGCTCTTTCCTGAATATCTACATGGGAGTGATAGGGAAACACAAATAAATCAACGAAGAAAAGCATTCTCACCATCGAGGCAAACATACAACCAAAACTCCACATGTCAAGGCTGTAATCGTACTCCTGGAAATCTACCAAGAGCTCGGGACCTTTGAAGTAGCGCGAAGCCACACGGACATTGTATTCGACCTTGGGATGGTAGAACTCGGCCAGACCCCAGTCAATAAGTCTTAGCTATGACTATCGTGTTTGAACTGATAGATATGACACACTAGACCCAACAAATACCTTGCGTTGGTCATGATCGATCATAACGTTATGGGGCTTTACATCTCGATGCATGATTCCCCGCGAATGGCAGAAATCCAGTGCCTAGAGAATAAACTTAGTAACAATGGATATCAAGAGATGAAGAACAGAAGAAAACCTTGAGAAGCTCGAACATGTAGAATCGGACATCGAAGTCCGTGAATCGTGGATATAGCACCTTGAAGTCGACGTTGTCGACGTACTCCGTGATTAGACTTGGAATTTTGGAGGCTGGGTCTCGGACGACATCCAAGAGTGCCACAATGTTCGGACCACCCGCAAGGTTTTGCAAGATCTTGATCTCGCGCTTTATTTTCTTTTTTTTCACCGGTTTGAGGACCTTTATGATGCATTTTTCGTCGTGTATGACATTAACTCCCTCAAAGACCTGGGAGGCAAATTGATTAAGATCGTTTGGTGATCACATGCAAGGTTGCACCTCTGAGTATTTGCCCCGTCCAACTTTGCGTACTATCTCGTAGTGATCCTGTGAACCCCATTGAACCTGCAGATTGTCTGTTGCGATGTGTTAGCGGACCCAGATTGGGCGAATAAAACTGTGCTTGACCATATTCATGCCATGCAGGACCAAACTGTGCGTTGACATCCCGATAGACGCGTGCAACAGACTTTGTGGGGGGCCGTACCATGGAAAGAAGTGATGGATAGAAACGCTGCCAGCCGTGACCTTGGCCTTGCGGCGATGCTGAATTGGCTGGATGCAACGTGCCACCGACTACCGCAACAATTTACCCACGCTGGCCTCAGACTGCTTCAACGAGCACAAGACTAATAATTAAGTCATTTCGCCAGCCATCAGCGAGGGAATGTCTTTTCGAAAGCCCCCACAATGGCCACCATCGATCCAGTTTATTACCTCTCCTCGGTACCACAACTCCGTGCCAGCGTCTACGCGAACCTTGCTCACTAACAGCGCCTCCACACCGCCGCCGACATCACATAGTCGCGCCGTCAATCCCCTCGTTCGTATCAAACTCGTGACGGACCCAGGCCATCCCGCATGGGGACAGTACGGCCTCTTCGCACTCAAGAAGATACCCGCGAGGTCACACGTCATTGACTACATCGGTGAAGTACACTGCCAGGAAAGACCCGATTCGGACTATGACCTCTCGCTATACCGCTCGCAGAATGGAGTTAACGTCGGAATCGATGCCAGTGAAATGGGCAACGAGTCCAGGTTCATTAATGACTACCGAGGGGTTCAGGAGAAGCCAAATGCCGAATTTGTGGAATACCGGACTGTGGGGGGAGAGCTGCGGATAAGCATCTGGAGTAAAGGGTACGCTATCAAGAAAGGGGATGAGATTCTGGTGTCGTATGGCAAATCGTGGTGGCGAAGCAGGTCTACCTAACCCTGAAGAATGCGAGGGAGCGAGTGTCACCACGTTCTGATGGCGTGTTGATTGGGACTGAGAATTTTACGTGAACCGGACGGTCCGTCGAGAGAAGTTGAATTGGTCAAGGTTGCGCTCGGAGCCAATCTGATCTGCTATCTGGTTCATTGTGCTCCACGTAAAGACAAGAGCGCACCAGGTCCGCTCTAGACTGCTCTAATAGAGCGGCCCGGATTCGTTTTGTCCAATGTTCTTCAACCTTGCTAACCGCGTTGTGAGAAGAGTCAGGCTCGGGTCGGCGTGGCAGTGCATAGCTTAGTCATAAAAAAACAAATACATGTACACAATTGTCGTCCTCGTCCAGACCCAGTTTTGCAGCATCCAATACTCACCGCCAAATGATCCCTCGCTTCCCTTCTCAGGGTATTTCATCGTTCATATCTTTCTACGCCTGTGCCAGACAACAAACAAAGCGTCCTCTTTCATCCTACCACATAAGATCTCCACATGACCATCCGTTAGTTCCGCGCCGTCAACACGGTCAGAAACCTAATCCCAGAACCAAGGTTCCATTTGAATTTCCCATCTCATACGTCAACATGACTCCCTTTCTCTACAGCGCGTATTTCACACTTCTGCCGCACTTTCAGCGGGAGTCAGAAACCCCTACCAAGTTTTAGGTGTCAACAAAGATGCATCGGCTGCTGAGATCAAAAAAACTTATTTTGCTGTATGCGCTCGTGTTCTTAATGTCGCCGTAACTACTTACCCAAGTCTGGAGATAGCTTGCACGAAAGTATCACCCCGATACGAACCCCGACAAAGATGCACAAGCAAAGTTTGTCGAAATACAGGAAGCTTATGACGTATGCTCCCCATTCTCAAAATTCACCATTCATCTTATACTCGCCCTAGATATTGAAAGATGAGAAAAAGCGTGCTGCTTATGACCAGTATGGGGCCGCTTCTCAGCAGCCGGGCTTTGATCCGAACGCGTTTGCTCGAAACCCATTCGGAGACGCTGCTGCTGGTTTTGCCGGGTTCCGCGACTTTGGTGCAGCTTTTGGTGGTGCACAAGGCGACTTGTTCTCCCAGCTCTTCGGTGGTGCCTTCGGCGGACGTGCTCATTCTGCTGGTTTCACCCAAAGTTCCCGAGGTGCTGATATCGAGGCTCGTGTCAATGTCACTTTCATGGATGCTTGCAAGGGCACCGTCCGTACTGCGAATATCAATCCGGTCTCGACCTGCTCAACTTGTAGCGGTACTGGCCTCAAGCGGGGTGCTAAGCGTGCAACATGTAGCTCATGTCATGGTACCGGCACGCGGACATTTGTTATAGACAGTGGATTCCAGATGGCTAGTACCTGCGGGACATGTTTTGGAACAGGTTCCACTATCCCTCGCGGTAGTCAGTGTGACCACTGTGGCGGTCAAGGGCACGTCAGAAGCAAGAAAACGGTGAACGTCGATATCCCACCAGGTAAGCAGTAGAATATCCCTTGGCCTTGGGGCACTTGGATGCTGATTCAACGCAGGCGTCGAGGATGGCATGACAATCCGCGTGCCAGGAGCTGGAGATGCCCCATTAACAGGCAAAGGAAGTCACGGAGACCTCTTGGTCCGTGTTGGGGTAGCACCTTCGAAGATCTTTCGAAGACAAGGGGCGAATCTTCATCACGAAGCACGGTTACCTCTACACATCGCACTTCTGGGCGGTCGTGTGCGGGTCCCGACACTTGACGGTCATGTCGATGTGCGTGTCCCAAACGGGACGCAACATGGTGAAGAGATGGTTCTCAGAAATCATGGTGTTCCGTCAGTCTTTGGTGGAGACAAAGGGGATCTGTTTGTCTCCTTTACCGTCCAGCTACCAAGGTGAGACATTTACACCTGCTCATGAAGGTATATACAAAGATATGGCAATAGGTCATTGACAACACGGCAACGTGAAATCCTGCAGCAATACGCAGATGATGTCGAGGGTCGCAACACGACATTGCGGAATACTACGCCACACGACAAGGTTGATGTGGGATCGACGGCATCACGTTCCAAAAATGTAGAGGATGGAAGCGCAGACAACGGTAGGGGTTCTTTTACTTATCCGGCAGCGTCCTCCGAGGATGGCTGGCCGTCTCGTGCGTGGAAAAGAATACGAGGGCTCACTGGGCTTTGATTTATTCATGGGCTTGACCTTGCGACATTGGTTCCATCACATCGATCGCTTCTCAATTGAATGCCATAGAGGAGCAGGGACGCGGAGAAACGGCGAACAAGGATGATCCATCGGAGAGCGCGGAGACCAGGAAGAAGGCGAGGGTTTGAGTCCAGTGTCATAGAAGCATATTATAATCGCATAAGGATTTAGATTGGTTTCATCATGAATGTCGCATGGAGATGCCATTAATCATAAAAGGCAACCGCGAGTCGGCTGGCCGTGGACATGCAAAGAATGCCAGCGCCGCGGTGCTTGCCATCCTTTGACTACTCGTCCGTTTCTCAAAACTCAAAGTGCATTGTAACCTAGCGCGGCGATCTCGCATGCTGATCTTCTCCATATCCCGTTCCAGGTACAGATCCAGCTCTCATGCGCATCGAGGCCCTCCCTCTTTCCGCAAGATCTTGCCGCTCCCTTTCCTAGCACACACTCTTTGCTTGACATTCCCTTCGCGTGCAGTGCGCCCGGCAGCCTAAAAAAGCCATTGTGCTTCTTTCTGGGTCCCGTTACAACACATGACAAAGGCCTTACAGTATGTTGGGTTTTAATCTTTCGCTAAGTTGCCTTGCAGTCCTTGTCAGTCCATCGTGCACATCTCGTCCTCCGCAGATTCGGAAGCCACTCCCGTATCGTCCGTATAAATGGGGCGCCGGGATGACCTCCCAATCGATCTGAACTGCCCCCCCCCCTGATAATCCTCGCTCATGTCCTCCCTAGTTTCGCTTCCTTCCAAGCTATGGCCATCCCTGTCGTCACCTTCGTTCACTCCCAGCGCTCCGTGCACAGAGGGGTCTATAAGCACGACGCGCACCGTTGACTCGGTCTCCCTCGTATCCCAGCATGACGTGCCAAAACTTTCGACGTCGCGTTTGCTCTTCGTGCATATAGGGTAACTCGTTTAGTACTCACTCGTGCTGATCCTACTTAACACAATCGCAGCGCTGCAATGTCCTTGTTCCTCGCCACTACAGATTCCGTACGTATCATGCACTGAATCCCTGGTCCTCCTTTTACATCTACGCAGACCGTTGTCTCCACGAGTTTACCCACGATCACAAGTGATCTTTTGGCATCTCAAAGCCAATACACCTGGGTCGGTGTCGCGTACATGCTCACCCAGACAGCATGCCAGCCATTATATGGCAAGGTATCTGATCTCGTTGGACGCAAGGTCTGAATTTCTCTCCCAAGATGCACAAGCAACTCTAACAGTCTCTCAGAATGTCCTGTACACAAGCATGGTAATTTTTGCGCTTGGTTCGTTACTCTGTGGTGCAGCCAAGGTAATCCAATATGACTTCTCTGTGGTATATCTTCCCTGATCGGATTGCTTCAAGTCCATTATGGGTCTCATATTAGCTCGGGCTGTGGCCGGTGTCGGGGGTGGAGGGATAGTCAGTTCAGTGTGGGTTATCACTTCCGAAATAGTCGAGCCAAAAAACAGGGCCAAATGGTCCCAGGCGCTCAGTGTTACGTGGAGCTGCTCTGCTATCGCAGGACCTTTACTAGGCGGATTATTCAGCTGTAAGTCAGTTATCATACTTCCGAGCATGTGCCAATACGCGTGTCGGTTAGCTGGTTCGTCAAGCGCGATCAGTTGGAGATGGGCCTGTAAGTTGCCAACAGTTATACTACTGTAGATCGCCACTCAGTGCCGTTTTTCCTCAAGTTTACATGAACCTCCCTCTTTGCACGGTTGCGTTCATTCTTCTGGCACTATCTCTTCGAGACGTCACTATAGGTCGGGCCAATGGTGCCTCATGGCAAACATTTACTAAAAAATTCGACTTCCTTGGCCTGTAGGTTTATGATTTATTCTCTATTTCCACGAGCTTACGGCAAATTTGCAGATTTCTCTTTATGGTTGGGACAGGACTGTTAATTGTTGGATTTAGCTTTGCCACGAGCAACGGTTGTAAGGCGAGATTGTGAGCTCACAAGTCCAAAGCTTCATTCATTTTACAGGGACTTCGCCCTCTACTCTTTCGCTTATCATATTCGGACCTCTAATCCTCATCTTTGGCGGTTTTTACGAGGTGAACACGAGTCGTGATGCGTTATTCCCACCTGTAGCTTTTCGAAGTCTCACCATTGGTATGGGAATCTCTGATCGATGACATTCATAAACTCATCGACCCCCCAGTCTGTGTCCTCATCGTTACGTTCTTCCATAATCTGGCATTTAACGCTGGGACTTTCTATCTCGCGTTATATTTCCAGGTGCGCTCGCTCCTGTGTTAATCAGACAAACCCTTAATCTTACTTCCCATCAGGCGGTAAATGGCTCAACTCCTCTAGAAGCTGGTATTCAGATGTTGCCATATTCCCTCGGATCCTCACTGGCTTCTATGCCGGCTGCATGGTTGATTGAATACTGGCAGAAAAGGACGGGTGATACGGCTGGTCAAAAGTGGGTGATAACGACTGGGCTTCTCATCGCAACAGTAGGATTTGGTAAGCCAAAACCGACTTGAATTACTGTCTTGAATATCCCCTTATATCCGCTTCAGGGTTTCTCACGTTACTTAACGAGCACTCTCTGCGCCTTTTGCAGTCAACCTTTCCGCTGATAGCTGGTATCGGTATTGGGATGTTGTTCCACGCACCATACCAGGTATTTGCAAAAGCGCTGGGACCCTCTGATCTGGCAACAGGAACGAGTGCGTTTTTCTTGGTGAGATTCACGGGTGCAACGATCGGACTGGTAAGGTTTATTACACACTATTTTCCATTATAATTCATGTTTTGGGTCAAGGCTGTCTCTGGTTTGATATTCGATGGAATGCTGTCACATTACATGCCGTCGGATTACCAAATTCAAGGATCATCTTCATCAATTAACTGGACATCGTTGAGTTTAATTGAGCCCCTGTCCCTGAGATGGGGGGTTCTAAGCGCTGTCTCAAAGGCTATCCAGGTGGGAGTCTGCGCTTCACTAATCAATCATAGTGGTGACATCACTTCCTTTAGACAATCTGGATCGTATGTGCACCACTTCTGTGTGTGGCTATATTGGTGAGCCTAGCAATCGGGAGGTTGTATCGGATCACTGATTGTGAATTGACTACAAAGGTTTCATTTTTCGTAAAACGGTTCCCGATAGAGGGAAGGAACGACGATGTTCAGGAGAAGAAAGAGCACACAGGTGTCTCCTCCAATTCAGCAGAACTCGCGACACAAGCATAGAACAAATAGATTGCATGTGTGTAGTATCTAACATTATTGTACATGGAACTAGAGATAGGCATGGCATTCATCTATGGACGTGTAGTATTATGGTCGGTGTTAGCATGTTTCCTAATTCGATGATCACAGAACTACCGAGGACAAACAATAGAAACGTTCGCAAATGAACCACAGTAGATTCTACCCATGATGCAGCTGCATCCGTGAAGTATCAAACCTCGGATCTCATCTAGAAAGCTTGCGGTAGAGCACACCACCTCGTGTAATTCCCGTGTGTAATTCCGCGGCCAATTGGTAGACTAATCAACACGCGATAGCCGTCAAGCTTTCTAGGGGCTTCCAAAGAATTGATTACCATCTGGGCCGAATCACTTACGCATGTGCTCGGTGTGGGCACGTACCTATGAATAAGTAACAACCGAATGCCTAATACCCATCTAGTAGGACAGAGCGCCTCCTGGACAGAGTTGTCGGAAGCCCGTCAGTCGATTGAATACATGGAAAAGCTTGGTACAAGAACACGTGTCGGTAAGAATGTTGACTGCTTCCATGTCGCATTTAAGCACCTGTGCAAAGCCATGACGTGGGTGACGAGGACGCCTGCTATTCAAAGAACGACAATGTGAGGTGACCCCGTTGACAGGGGTTGAGTTGACGTCATTGGTTGATACTGTCCCGCGGAATACTGTCCCAGATCGTAAGCACACCAACCACCCCATCGAACAAGGTTTGAAGCACCGCAACATGAAGCACGTCGGAAGTGCGTAAGCAGGACACTCGAGAAGGCGGCCCTACCATGTTCCAACAGGCAACGTAAGGTGATGACACTGCGGCAATGACACCTTTCAGCAAGGGAACTTTACCTGGAGCAAAGCTGTGAAGGCTGTGTGAGTATTTCATTATCACAGGATGAAGTCGCCGAAGAAGGAAAGCCTGTAGCTCTTGCTGGTTCAACAAACTAACGGCACGTAACACCGACTTGCGATTGGTCATGCTGTTAATCGTTGGGATGACTTCATTTGTCAGGATGGGGGCCTCGTCTTCGCCGACGATCGAGAAAATGTATCGAGATTTGCACTAATACATCCTTTAGTCTCCGGATCGCCACTAGTCTGAAAGATCAATTGTGTGCGTCTTGTCTCGCGACCACGGCATGTAGGAAAGGTTGCGGGGCCGACCTGCGGAAATTCACGTTCGTTTCAAATCCCAAGGACACATGTCATCCAGAAAGGTTAAGCTTATTGCCAGGCCACCGCGGGCTTGGACGTAAGTCTGTGGACCTTATGAGAACTTGGAGATGCTTGTGTTTCAAGATATCTATTAGTCACTAGACATCGAAGCAAGCCCACGGGTGAACAAATACTCACTTCAAAGTGGTCACCCTTGCCAGCGACCAGGATTGGAAGGTTAACAACGCCCAATGGCGTATCAGTTGACAATGACAGCGTGGTGGAGGTGCACTGCATTGATTTGTAGCTTGCTGTATACACGACAAGGGAAAAGCTGATGGGCTTGAGGCCGAGCCGTAGCTGAATAAGATGTGTTTATCTTGAAAGCAGTCGTCTGGTCAAAAAGGGTGCCCTTCACAAAATTTGCATAATGGTATGCTCGCATAGTTCATTAGGCCGGCTTCGGTGATAGGCAGTGACGGCGCAGTGTGACAACTGGATCCGCTCTCGTTCGGGTGACGTTCTCCGTTCAAAAGATTTTTAACCGAGGACAAGTCTGGGCAGAGCGTGGCTGCAATTAGTAAGGACACGCGCCAACAAACCTCCATAGCAAAAAATCAATCTACTAATGATATCAGACTGGCACTGTGACCGATGGGTACCATGGAATTTGGCATGCGAGCTTGGTGGTGGTAGTGCGCATTTGAGCGGCATCCATCTGATACGAGTGGTGGGGCACAATTATCAATAGACCCAGTGGAGTGAATAGTCAACTAGATTCAATCACATTAGCATCGAGCAAGCTCTACATTAAACAAGAACGACTGTATTGAGCCTCAAAATGAACCACCCGCTTGCCCCAGCGTGTCCAGTAGATCATCGACTGCACGATACTTCCAGAACTGCCGCGATATGCATCGTCCACATCTACATCCCTCATGAATGGGTTGTGAACAACCTGCGGCTGATAGTGATGCGAATCTTTGGAGACCATCTCGTTGATATAGCTGCTTGTAGATCAGTCAACGGCATCTATACTGAATCACAGTTCACCCACTCAGCCCATCCAGGAGTTTCCCCACTGTTTCCGACGCTCCTCAAACCACTTTTCGACTTGAGACCAAAAGTCCTCCCCCTTTGCAACTCGACCGCCTCTCTTTCTTTTCTTCCGAGTGGGTTCACTGTCACGGTTGCGGGAGGATTCTTGTAATATGCTGTCGTCGCCAGTTTGGGCATGGCCCACTAATGGCCAAGTTCATCGTCAATTTCTTCCTCGCGATCGAGGAGCTCCGGGTTAGGCGAAATGGCGCTGGGGGTGATGATTTTAAGATTAGTATTGTGTATACAAAAAAGATCACCAACATACTAAAATTAAGAGCCTCGCAATATACGCAGGGCCGACACCTGAATAAGGGCCGCCGAGCTTGAACCTAAGTGCACAAAATCGGATTACGCTGTCATGGAGCTGAAAAGAGTGATTGAATAGGCGACCAGGATGCGTAGCAACAAACGGACCACTTCATGCAAAGAGTTGCGGATGCTAGAACACTAAGACACACATCGAGCGGAATCGCGATTCGGAAATATGCCGCTGGGTCCAGCAATAGGTTGTTGGGCCATGACTGAGTACTGAGTACTGAGTGGCTGGCAGTGTCCTGACTAGGAGCCAACGAGCAAGTTTAGTGAGCGATGTTGAAATTCAAATACATAGTGTGATAAGCACTACATAGTAGTGACATCGGTACACTGACTGTAGTTTTACTCCAGTGATTGTACTGAGCATTTCTATTTCTACAAGCGGTGCAGTGCAGCGTGGCGACAAACGGTGGTTGACGGTTTCGTCGACTGAGTAATGTAGCGAATCTTTCGGGGAAGATATCCTTCACTGTCGGTGAGTTCGGCCGGCCCCGCGACAGTGAGCGCAGACCAAGGTTGAAAACGGTACCTGCGCAACGAATATTCAGAACAGACCGACTGAATCACGTTGCGCAAGGGGAGAATAATTATTAACGGCCCATCAAGAGGATGGACCCGGGTTTGATCCGTCGTCTATCCATCAGCCGAAGAGTGACATTGTCGGATCATCGAACGAATTCAGTTTGACACAACAACAGTAACAGTTCACCCGCAGTTACAAGTTACAACTGTGTTACTAACAACGGTAACAAATCTATTGGTTAAAAAGGGTGGTTTCAACCTACGACCATCTATTCTTCCTGGTCGTGGTCATTGGCAAAAAGGCAGTCAGTGCTCCTATGCACCTTGAGTTGATTTGTCTCTCTAATTATTGTTTTCGGTATGTTTTGATGCCTTGCGCTTTCGGTGTCAGTGGCAGACCAGTGCATGGGGTCCTCCAGCAATCATAAATAGTGGTCGTGTGCTCGACATCTCTCACTATTTCCTCCTTTCATCTGTACCACGACTCATCATGGACCACATTGCAATCCTCGCGGAATCCTTGCCCGTTTCAATTCGTCGTGATTCCAAGGCGCAACAGACAGGGGGCCGCGTATTTTACAACCATGAGGAGTCCCGAAATTTAGGTAATACTTCCTCGGTTCTGAACAATTCAACATCGAAGGTAGAGATTGTCAATGGACTGCGCAATGTGGATGTCAACCTGGACGCAAGGTGAGCCTTTTCTCTTTCCGACACCCGTATCTGCGTCATGGTCTCGTTTGGTGGACAATATCAATGGCACAGACATGTGTGACGGTCTGGTATCCTTCCTTTGGCCTTGCAACATTGCTCATACTATCACACCCCTCGTAGGTACCAATCATCGTCGTTCGCCACCCAGGTTGTGTCACTAGTGGTTGCGCTTCGGGTCCCTGCTTGGGGTACTGCTCACCACCTAGATCCCACCCAACTTTCCATTCGCAAGGCATCTGGGTCTCTGACAAATGCTGTTTATTTTGTCTCTTATCCACCCTCCGCATCTATTCCTACGATTTTATTGCGTATCTACGGTTCCTCGTCAGGTTCGCTGATTTCACGATCTCGCGAGCTTCATACTCTCCACGTCCTCTCCTCGCGCTATCACATCGGACCACGTATCTATGGCACATTTTCTAATGGTCGTATCGAGGAGTATTTCGACTCTGTTACACTGGGACCCTCTGATCTGCGAGATCAGAATATTAGTCGCTGGATTGGTGCCAGGATGGCTGAGCTCCATTCGGTGGAGATCACCGCAGTCGAAGGACCACTGGCGGTCAGGAGTCTAGAAGGCAAGAGCTGGGAAATAGGGGTCAAAAAGAATGTCAAAACGTGGCTTCCAGAAGCTCGCGAAGTGCTTGCTCATCTAAATCTAGATGAGAGTGAGCGCATCGTTCTCAATCTTGACGCCTTTTTCGAGTGCTGGGTGCGCTATCTGCGCTGGCTGTCCCAAGTAGAAAAGGCAGAAGGTGCTAGTCGGCGCGTCTTTGCCCACAACGATACTCAATACGGGAACCTCCTGAGACTCACTGGGAAGCTGGTGGAAGGCATGCCGGAGCATCGCCAAGTGAGTATTTGTTCCACAACATCTACAAATATATTGACGCATCAACTGAAGCTTGTCGTTGTCGACTTGGAATACGCCTCGCCCAATCCCCTTGCCTTTGATATCGCTAACCATTTTCACGAGTGGACTGCCGATTATCACTCCCCCACGCCTCATCTGCTCGATCGTTCACGTTATCCAACAGCCCAGCAGCGGCGTAATTTCTACCACGCCTATCTCTCACACGCTCACACACACTCGGAAACATCCGCTACTGAGGTTGCTGGCGAGGCACGCTTAGCAAAGTTGGAGCGCCAAGTTAGCCTTTGGAGCCCTGCGTCGCACGGAATGTGGGCAATCTGGGGAATCATTCAGGCGAAGGAGAACGTGGGGAGGGGTCACACGGGGAATGAAGCAGAGTTTGATTACATAGGGTATGCAAAGTGTCGCATGGAGAGGTTCTTTCATGAAATCGCAACACTCGGTGTGTAAGCAGGGATTGTTTGTACATGTCTCAATCTGTTACTATTTTCTTTTTGCAATGACCGATTGAACAAACGAAAGAGACAGAACCTCATTTGGAGTAAAGGCAGGATGTCAGAACAACGATGCAATGCATGAACGGACATGAAGAACGTGGATATCATAGCAGGGGTAAGTCAAGAAGGGTCATGAAATGGGCGTATCAAGAGTTGAAATGGCAAGTCACGGTCGACAACTAGGTAGAAGATCAGTATGCCAGCAGTGATTTGCAAGGGTGTAAGGGGAGAAGGGTGAAAGAAGAGTTGTCCGACCTTCGGTTCGCGCGTGCACTGAGTGTCCGTAATACATTTTCGAGAAATTACATCCAGCCCTCCGTGAGTCTCCCACTTCCAACAGTCAGCTCGGAGGTCGACCAAGGAGCATCCCCATTTGTTTCTGAGGGGTGGGCATATGTAGGCGCGCCAGTCAAGTTGCTGCTACGGGTAATGTTACCCCAATTGCCAGCACTCCCTGAACGGACGTGGCTATTGCGTGGTATTGCGTTATTGGCAGATGCGCGTTCATTCGCCATCGTGAATGATGACGCTTGGTTCGAGGCTGATGGTGTTGAAGGAGAGGCAAAATCGAGATCGACATCAGTTCCGTTAAAGGAATGACGAGCACTAGAATTGTTCGACGAGGCCTTATTTAAGCGCTGTGGGGAGAAAATTTGAGTCATATATATGTCCAACGTTCTCGTCGATCGCACCTGATTATAGCCGACGATGTCCAGCCGGCTTGCATTATGCCTCCCGAGGTCAGGACCAGCTGTCAGCGGAACGGGAGATTTCATCGAAGTCTGCTCCGGGTGCGAAAGCATCAAAGCATTGCTCGCGAACGTTGGGTAAGCCGACTTGTTTTGCTTGGTGACATTGTTCAGAGCGGACGTATCCACGCGAAGAGATCCTGTAGGTGGTCGGCCATTGAAAAATCCACCATTGGGAGGTAAGACTTCCACTGGCGTGGCTTCGTTCTTCCTCTGTATGCGTTGCAGTAATGAAATCGAGGATTCATTGGGATCACTATTTGATCGCTCGCGGTTGGCGATGTTTGCAGATGGCGGAGGGGCTCCATCGGCGCCAGGTGCGACACCCGAGACAGGAAGCTCAGTGTGTATGAAGCAACATCGCTTTCCATACGGACAGGCCCCAGAAACCCAAAATGTCTACGGAGCGCCTGAGCATGGGGGTATCAAAATTATTAACGATTCCACGTACCCTACAAATTTCGGTCTTGTACTGCAGAAATAATTGGTTAACAATGGAGACACTCGTGACCTGGCAAGATTACCTTCGGGTGTCGAGCCACCGTGCGGAGCTCTTCCTCTCCATGAGCAAACTGGCATTTCGCGCCGTACCGGCACGATCCTTTCTCCTCCCAAGACCTGCATAGTTCCGTTTTGTATAATCCTAGCTTGCGATTGTTTGCGCTGGGCCCGCTGCCGGTCTGCGAACCTGCATTAGAGCCACCGGTGTTTGTCATTCCGATCGTCTGGCTCGGTAAAGCCCCATACGGACCAGTAAACTGAGCTTGTAATCGGTTCACGGCTGCAGCGACATCTGGGGCGTATCCATCGGGCGGTGCATAAAACTGGTTAGCATACAACCCCATGGCTGCTGGCGCCACAGCGGTAGGGTATAAACTATGAGCAGCTGGCGCAAATGCTTGGCTGCCCAAGAGAGCTAGAGTAGCAGCATCCCTGAGCGCAGACGGGTCGGACGCAGAGTGTTGGTGGGTAGCCCGGAATACGTTGTGCTGTTGCTGCACCCGGGTAACGGCTGAATGGTGACCATCCGCATGGGGTAGGACCATATCATAAAGCTGTTGTGCAGTACCCAGAGAGAGGTGGGGGACATGGCCCGCCGCATAACCAAGACCGGTTGGATTGGGAAGTAGAGACTGCGGAGGAAATCCGCGTTGGGGCTGGCGATAGGAGGCGGGTGGGACCCCATCGGCTGGTCGACCATGAACAAAGTGTTGAGGGGTTCCAGGAATGCCTTGTGCAGCGGGGAAAAAGGTTCGTGGCCCTGCCACATAGTCAGTTTCTACTTCGGCTGCTAGAGGCCCTGGTACGGCGCGGTATCCATATTGTTGTTGCCCACGACCGAAGGCACCGGTACTAGCCAACGAAGGATACGTCGGCTGATCTGGTGAAAAGGGTTTATCACTTGTCCCTAGGAGGTCACGATAGTGGGAAGAAGACCACTGGTGAGGGGGAAGAACGTTGTCTCCTGGTTGAATCGTTCCCAAAGGTTCCTCGCCTGCTTGCTTGAGACGACGCAATTCAGCCGACGACAATCCCCCACTGAACGAATGTGGGCGCTCCTTCGCTTCACCACTAGCCGCAACCTTCAGCTGGGGAGGTCCCCGCAGGGTGTGGCTAGCAGAAGACAACACAGACTCGTGAGAGTCTAGGGTATCCGTGGAGGATACTCGAGAATGAGAAGGTGAAAGCTGGTGATCCGAACCCTGGGGTGAGGAATCGATGCTGGCCACAGAGGCTGTTTCCAGGGGGCTAGCTTCGTTATATTGGACGACTGCCGCAGCGGCAAGTTTGGATTGAGGCGGAGTCTTCATGGGACCATGAACTTCGTCTGCGAGCTCTGTAACTGAACCAAGTTTCAGTCTGGCGATGTCCTGCGCAAGATCCCACTCCGATGCTGCGCCAGCATCGATTAACTGGCCAGTCCCGTTGAATCGCCAGCGGTGGCCACTGTTGTTGGAGGCGGTGACATGACGCTCAGAGCGATTTGATTCTGCTGGATAGCTTGGGTTCTCGGAGATGCTGTTACGAGGAGGCATGGAAGATAGTTTCTGAACTGCGAGTAAAGATGTAGGCCGGAAGCTCGAAGACAATTCTGTGGGAGAGTCTTGCGTTGCGGATAAATTCCAATTTTTCTGGAAATGCACTGGCTGAGCAAACCTGACACGAGGTATCCACGAGTACTTGCCTCTGGTGCGATTTCGTTATTGAACCGTTGTATTTCGCGTGGGTGCGTCCAGGCAAGTGTGCCGGATGATTGCGCACGGGTGGGGAAAGATATCGATGAAGCTGATTCGCGTGCAGTGTACAAACTGTCCGTTGATGCAGTAGTACTGGGGACCACCTTTTGCATTTAAATCTGGGTGATCGACGGGGTTGGAAGTCGGTAGAGGGCAGAGACGGGGAGGGACTCACCAGTAAATTAGCGTGGATGTGCGTCCAATGATGAATGCAGGATAAAAAGGTGCTTGAATTGGTATGAGGCAATAATCAAGTGATGCTATGGATATAGGATACGATGCTGAGCTGCGTAATTGACAAGATAGATAGGGCCTTCGTCGACCTTTTGACCAGCTGAGAGGTGGAAGGACGAGCAGCAAAGATCTAGGAAGAAAGCACAAGATAGGTATAAAAAGATGACCGGGAACGAGGCGTCAAGGGGTCGTGAGCACTCTGGTCGCGTGTTGTGGATCAGGACTCAGGCAGAGCCGCCGAGGTATGGAGAAGCTGATGGTGGTTGAGGGTTTTGAGAGTTCTGGAGTGTGATGGTAATGGAGTGAGGTAAAGGGGAGGCTAGTAGAACTGTGCAGGGTTTTGATCGCAACGTGCCCTTGTCGAGGCGGCGTTTGTCAAATAATTATGAGGAGCGTGACGAGGAGAGAAACTGAAGGAGGGACCGATACCCGTTGGAGGCTAAATTAGAACACGATACGAGCACGTTCAAGTGTTCGTCGTCGTCGTCGTGCCGAAACCTGCAACACACTGTCGTGGTCCTGGCCGTGGATGGTTGTCGTCCAGTTGGAAGAAGGAACGAGGGTACAAGGCGCACTGGTTTCGCCAGTCGTGTCGTAACGGCCGGAGCGGTTACTAATAACGGCTACGAGCCTCGCCCCCATCAACACGGCGCTGTCATTCTCATCATCCATCGCGACACCCGCACTCCCACCCTCGACGACGATCCACCTCGCCAACCCGTCCTCGAGAACCTGTACCGGACGGATGCCCAGTTTCCTCGACAACCAGGTACGGCGTACCGTCATGCCGTGTGTATAATCACGATGGGCCCTCCTCCGAGTCCTCAAGCCTGCAAACGTGTGCACACACGAGCAATGGCCTTGCCCGCGCGCTAACCCCAATGTACCTGCGACACGTGTACTCACACGCCCATCTCGAAATTCAATCGCAGCAGTTCCCCATTAGATACCTTCATTGAGTATTACGGTCACTCTCGGCCCGCTTCTGTGGAGCGATGAGGTTGTATCGCACTCGCCGTCGGGCAGCAGCCCCACAGGCTGTATGTATTCTCCGTGCTCCTATGTACCCCCCATTTTCATTTTTTACGTGCATGGATCCGAACATGCCTGCCAATCCTCAAATGCTTCCGAACGTCGCGGACTTTGAATTCGCTCGCAGAAACAAACCATCTCTCGAACGAAATCTTGCCTTGCTCGTCCCCACTGTATCTCCTGGTCGAGGTGGTCCTCTGCGATCGCCGTGGGATTCACCCATACCGCAGGCGAGATTATCATTCGGGGATCAAACCAATAGCGCCCCGCCTGAGCAATCTATCGATAGCACCGCCGCATCGGCTAGCATGCTGACTCAATCAAACTACAAATAGATAACGACGCAAATGCTCGGTTGTTTATGATACACAACCTTCTCCAGATCTTTGAGTAATGCAGTATCTCTGCGGAGCACACATAGTAGGGAGCTCCTTGCTCGGGTGAATAACGGAACATCATCTCAGAACCGATACCGACATAGGGGTCAGCTGATGATCATATTTGAACATGCGGCTCCCACGAGGCCTCGAATTTCAAGTCTCATGGGAGGAATGGCACGAGGATTACCCCTTCTCCTTCGGCTGTTACAAGGCATACTCAAGGGTCAACAAGAAGGCGATCTCAATCAATCCTTTTGAAGCGGATTATTTTGTTCGTTAGGGTCAGTCATGGAAAACAACTCTTCGTTTTGGCGGGCCGGTATGAGGGAGGTTGGGAAGTTTACCTCATTCGCCCATCATATCGCATCAGTAGATGGAGACGTACAGTACATGTGTATATCATGTGCGTGTCAACCAAGATTACCCCAGTACGAACCCATCGAATCAAGCATCTGCAAGGTCAGAATCATAAGCACACTCTCAGATGGCTAGGGTGGCGAATCCTTACAATACGATGTGCCGACCAACATGGTGGAAAGGCTTTGCAATTGATCTTCGTCAAACGACAATTGGTCTTTATGCCACGTATCCTAGCCAAACTTTATAATGCGTGTCCATTTAGTCGAACGAAACGTCATACCTGGTGTGTCTACGTAGGAGGCATGGCGTTTAGGTGTCAATCGATAATCAATGGAAACCTTCATACCTTTTTGAATTCGGAGGCACAGTGGCGTATTGTTGTTGAAATCGGAGGAGGATCTGTCGCATGTCGGGCAAGCACTGAAGAGATACAATCCGTTAAAACTGAATTACAAAGCAGCATTATGGCAATGATGACACAACGTGGTTACCAGTATTTGAGACTGGTCTAAACGTTGGACAAAATGGAATCCAGAGCGCTCCAGGCCCGCTCTAGAGCGGCCTGGATTCCAATTTGTCCAACATTTAAGCCAGTCTTCAATTCTTGCTAACCGCGTTGTGTGAAAGGAATGCAGCCAACCTTCTGTGAGAGGAGGCATCCAAGGTTCAACCGAGTAGGGGAAACTTTCAATCAAGGCACAAAGCCCGAGGATGGCAGAGTGCAGTTTCCTCATCGATTCACCATAATTAGGTGCCGATCGCGAGGGCAACTTGACTGTACGAGCCAGGGAGATGAATCGATTCTATTACGGAAGTGTCAGTTGGTTTTAGAAGATTTGTTGTTCATTGGGTACCTTGAGGGGTATGATGTTCTGACGCTGCGAGCAACGAACTATACCGGATAGCGTTTTCGAGGACATCTCGCGAACTTCTACATTCTCATCTGCTAGACATTCGAGGAGTACATCCATGACCTTTGAGACACCAGCGGGAGAGATCATCAATAGATTACGATAGAAAAACATCACCAGCGCTGGTAATGTATGTAGCCGGATGCGCCAGGACTGTGACAGATCCGTGATATCTCAACTGCAGATGAGAGCTGCTTCACATACCTTGGAAAATTGTATTGCTTCCACCAGCTTCTCTAGAATGGCCTCTGCAAACGTAGCTGGCAAGTAAACTCCAGACACCACCTGCAAAACTGCACTGCTATATTTCTGTAGTTCTGGATTGTCATTAAGCTCCGACATGTTGAGTATTTCAGGCCTGCCAACGTGAGCGACCCTTGCGACAGTTCAGAAATGGCAAACGTACAGCATCTTCATGGCTGACGGAAATGCGAGACATGCCTCGGAGCCATGAAAAGAAACCCATAGCCACAACAGCACTTCGAGGAAGGTCAGTGACGTGACATCTTGTTGCGTAAGACTTACTCGTGAGACCAACTTTATCAAACTGGTTACGAATCAGATGAGGTCGATGAACCTATGGTTAAACACTTACCTGAGACTGAGATACTCGCGGAGGGGGGAGACGCTGATCCTTCCACTCAGCAAGCTGCTGAATAATCTGCTGGAATCGATCGTCGAATATACTTTCTCTGTAAAGTGGCTCAATATAGTCAGACAGAAGCATAGAACGTACTCACCGAGTACCAAGAGGGTCCGGAGTCTCACTACAAGAAGCCAACAATGCAGCCACCGAAGGGTACGATGGACGCCATCTATTCCCTGCGATGAAATAAAGAGCACTTGCTATAGTGTTACGAATCTGTGCAATTTTTCAAGTCAGTTGGGCGCAAAGACTAAGCATGCCAGAAGGTATACCTCTGCATAATTCGAGTCTGCATTGTCGAAGAACAACGAGACATATTTTGCTGAGATCGGATTAAATCGAACCCCCATGGCATCCATCAATACGACGACGGCATTCAATGATTTTGTAACTGAGATGGTGTGAATAATGCAGTTTAAAATTCACGATTATTGATATACCTGCAAATGCTGAGTCTCCCTGGAAGTCTAGTTGGAGAGACAGAATCCAATCCACCAAAGGCTTATTTCGGCGAGGATCGCGGTCTTCCAGTACCGTCTTGGGAACCGAGCAACTCAGCGAGGCGGGGTAAACAGCAGTGAGGAACACTCACTTGAAGGAATGAGGTCCAGTAGACCACAGTATCTGGTCGAGCTTGAGAGAGGATGTTGTCTAAGCGAGGTACGAGCCAACTCCACAGGGCATTAAGACTACTTTGGGACCAGTGCTTGGATCCTAAGGCACTTGAGTACGTGCAAATGTAAGTCGCAATTAACATACCGCGAAGTAAGCCAGTTAGGATTTCAGCAGCCGCAGCCTGTTGGAATTTATCTGTATTGGCGAGTAGGGGCTCTACTATGTCGAGCAAGTCTTGCATGGGGGCATCCTCAAACATCTTGGCTATGGGTTTTTCGTATGTTAATCGTCACTTGACCTCTTTGTATGAAAAGACGGACCGATAGACTTAATAAACAGAACATTTTCTGGACGCAAATCGGAAGTGCCGGCATTGTTGTCTATTTCCTGGCTCCACAATGCAGCCAGCTTCGAGTAGTAATCTTTACCAGTGTACTCGCTTATG
Organism: Boletus sensibilis; assembly: GCA_038092655.1. NCBI lineage: Eukaryota > Fungi > Basidiomycota > Agaricomycetes > Boletales > Boletaceae > Boletus > Boletus sensibilis. The sequence continues at coordinate 14,503 of JBBPQU010000114.1, read as the reverse complement.
ATGGCTAACGACTCGGAGGATGATGCGTCCCACGCAATAGGTTGTGTAGAGTCGGGCGTGGTGTATCCTCGGATGGTTGCGGTCCATGTCAAAAATCCTGTCTCGAATTTGTCAACAAAAGAATCACTGGAAAACTGTCAACCCGGGCTCAGTATACTGCTGGTTGTGCTTACTTGGGCCCAACAGGCTTCTGGAGGGTGCTCAAGAACTGGGTGTGATCACTGATGGTAATTTCCCTGGACAACGGATTTTGCCATTGACAGAGCCAAAGTTCCTCGTCATTCTTTGCGTAGGTCCTCATTTTGATGAAAAGTGATTCCCGCACGATACCCCTGGGAGCAATGATCATGTAGAAACCACAGTATATATATAAATATAAATGATACTACTTACTGCTGTGCGTTGAGCCGAATCGAGGGCTGGACACTTGTCGTTTGCTCCATCAAGAACCTAACCGCGTCAGGCGGTGTGGGCGCGTCTCGTCTCATAAGACCGAGAATGAAAGTGATGGCCATTTGAACATATCGCCACTGTGATAGAGTGGTTATCAGTCGGCAATATGATGATAGGCGAGGTACGAACATGAGTTGTAGGACGGACAGCAATGCCAAGCACAGATTTCATCTAGGAAACGAAAGACGAATCGGCATTGCGCAATGTTAATCCAATTCACATAGGCGTAAACCTACCGTACGCTCATGCTCCTGGAGTTGTTTCTGTGCTCTCTTAGGGGCTATTGCTATGGCAGTTCTCCGCAATTCGTTGTCGATATTACGAGCATCCACTTCCGCTTCAAGATCGCGGAGAGCGGCTCTGGCTCTGGGGACGTCCGCAGAATATACAGCTGTGCGGACGGCCTCTTCGTTGAGGTGAATGAGGCAGTCGGAGGAATTCGTCGAGACCAACTTTTGGACCGAAGGCTTCCAACAACATCCTGGTCAGTCGAGGTATGGTGAGTGTATGAAATCCATACTTTCTCCTCCTGTTGACATTCCATCAAAGAAAGCAAGTATCGCCTTTGCAACCCCTGATCTGTGAAGGTGTGAGCCTAGCGACAGCAGACATTTAGTGTCATACCAGCCATTATGTATGCAGCTTTTCCGATGGAACGATTCAGTGTAGGGCATAGTAGTGATAGATAGACCACACTCACTTGTTCCCTTATTTCCAAGCACGTAAAGAGCGCCTTTCATGCGATCAGGGTTGTTCCCCTTGCTTAAGGAATCGAACATTGTTGGCAAGACGTATCTCGTGGATCGCACATAGTACTGTCCCCGTTATCAGTTTACGTACGAGCACGGCGCGAGGCAACTTACACCGCATATATTATGTAGGACATTCTGTGCGAGACTGCAGGAAAGGTCAAAACGATGATCCAGAGAAAAAACCATCCACGTACCGCCGCACCCTAGTATACGGCGATAAACAAAGCTCCGCCAAGTCGTCCTTTAGTAATCGATCATCCAACTCTGAGCGTCGGCGATACAGAGCGTGCATGTACAGGCGGCTAGAATGGTAGAGTTGTGCTCGCTTAACCCAAACAACTCGCGCGTTGTCTTTTTGACGCGCAGACATACGATTCACTCTGCACAAGGCAACACCGCTCAGTACATGAGAAAAAAGAAAAAGACTGGACGCACTCTCGAGACTGGGAAAAATTCTTCTGCAAAGTTACGAAGTCTCCTCTGCTCATCCCATAGTCGAGGAAGAACGTATCGAGGGCTCTGACCACTGCAATCACAGCATCGATGTGGTCTTCTTCGTCTTGGTCTTGGCGCAACTTGGTTGCAGCAAGGTGTATAAGATTTCCGAACCGGGTCCGCAGTTTCACGACACGCTGGTAGCGTGTATCTTGTGGATCCGTCAAAACTAATCCTGCTTGGACATCCAATTGGTCGACGATGAGTGCTTCTACCTCGACATCCGGATCGGAACAGGAATTGGCAACTTCTTTGGGAGCCTCCTTATAGATTGTGGGCATGCCATTCCAGACTGCCTTTGAGAAAGCCAGATACCTACCCTCACAGACGTTAGCAGAGTTACAGCCAACCCATACTGCAACACCCACCGACAGAAATCGTTGCGGGAAACGCTATCCCATCTATCAGAAGAGTTAACGAGGGCCTCGAGCTTATCGAGTGTTGGGGAGGCGATGCGATCTAAGATTTCAAGTACGAAGTCAATCTCTTCCACGTTTGGAACTGGAGTATTTCAAGTAAGCTTCTGAAGGGAGCTGGTGGAACGATGTCATCTTACCATGCCATTCGATTTTAACGTCTTTAGGTTCACAAAGGTGACCCCACTGCGTGCTGTGGGCCTTGTTGAAGTCTAAAAAAATATTATGTGTGACCAACACGAACAACACCAAAAGTCCTACCTGGATCTATCCATTGGTCACTGTTGACGAAATGATTATTGATGGGGTAAACTGTTGTCAATGTATGCAACACTCGTGATACCAAAGTGGCAGTCCCTGAGTACCCTCTCTCGCTCTTCGTCTTCTCGAGCAAGAGTGACAGAAGCTGAATAACTGTCTCTTTATGTTTGAGTAACTGTGAACATATCGTCAGATGATCGATTTCAATGTTTCTTCCTCATAACTTACGGCAGGGCCGCCGTACCCGAGGCATCCTCTGAGGATGGACATATCTAACGTGGGAAGTTGGGCAAATTAGGATACAACCATGAAGATCATCAGTTGATGCTTACTCCAGTGGAGGGTCGTGTCAGAGGGCACACTCTCATGCGTCGAGGTTGTCCGAATGCTCGACGCCCCGTGTTTCAGCTCCTCTTGGATCTGCAAGATACAGAAGGGTAAAAACTTGTCGATTGTTTGTTGAGGCTTCGCACGCGCGAGACATGCAACGAGGTGCCCAAATGCCCTCACGGCGTTTGACTTTGCATTTGCTGTGGCGTAATCGTAAACCAAGTTGAGAACGAGGTCGAAGAGCTGATCGGATAGATGGAGACAGACGACATCGGCCATGCTCTTTATAGACTTCAGAACTGCCTCCTCAGTCTTACCTCCTGTCGTCTTCTTTCGGCCTCCTTCTTCTGGGAGATTCTCGTACAGGGCAAGAATGCGGCGGAAGAGAGACGCCACCCAATCTGCAACGGTTGAGTCTTCAGGGACCTCGATTAAAGACGGATCAAGTACCTGCAAAGCCCGAAGTACTTTCGCGGACAAGAGCGTGCTCTTCTTCCCTGCTCAGAGGAACGAATGGGCTCATCTCAACTCCCTCAGGGAGTTTGGTTTCGTCATTGTCGAGATCCATGAGATCTTCGCAAGGTGCATCGCCAGATAACGCGAACCCGGATTGGTGCATAGAAATGTCGCCAACCTTGACATGCTGAATCACACTAATAATGAATGATGTCGCGCATATAGTCTTGTTCGGGTCATTCTGTACCCAAGAATGTTAAGAATAAACCGAGAGACGGGAAGAATGCGACAGACCAAATCAATGCCTGGGACGCACAACTCAAGGAGAGGCAGAAGGTGTTTTTGACCAGGGCGCCACAATTTCTCGGAGACCAAGGGGAGAGATATACCAGAAAGTATCTTAAGAACTGCCGTGGTCCGGTGTGTCTCGTTGACAACTTCTAACCCTCCGTAGGCGCGTTCAAGTAGCTCTGGCATGACTAACGTAGGCTCGAGTTGTGCCATCACGCGCAGGGCTCCTTGGGTCATAGCGAGAGACAGCGGATCCTTCGAGAACATTGCAAGTAAGGCAGGTGTCAGGAGGCTGGTGACAAACGCTCGACGAATCGCGGCCGTGAGACGACGAGTCTTGAGATTATCCATCAATGCAACAGCACTGCAAACTACCACAGAGGATGCTTACCACCGGAATGCGACAAGAAGGCAGTTGCTCCTCGAACCAACGATCAGCAAACTCGGCCGTCAAGCGTTGAAGGAAGCTTGTAAGCTACAAACAAAGTGAGGAAAGACGGTGTAAAGTATAGGAACTACTCACCAACACTGTCCAATGACCATGATTAGATGGATGAAAGAATGACTCCGTGCTGGTTATCAGACGGTCTAGAGTGTCCATGGCTTTTGAACCTGCGAGATATGTTGTCTGTCCAGTTTGGGAAGACGGCGTCGCTGATGCAGAGTCACCACGAAGAGGGCCATCAACGGCCATGGAGTAGACGAATAGCTTAGCGAGAGCATCTACATCAAGACCATGTCGGCGCGTCAATGCACACGGGACATTCTCTAAGCATACTCACTTATGCGACTGATAGTTTTCTTAATTTTGGATCCCTGGCGGACTGACGCTGCATCCGCATGCGCGGAGGTCAGATTGGGGTTCTGCAGGAAAATTAAAAACCGGTTAGATAAGCTCAGCGTCAAATGTGCTCACTCTAGATTTCCCTACAGGAACATCTGGAAATGAGTGTGAGGAATGTAGATGTGACAAATACGAGGTTAGGAGCCTACACATGGATTCGAACCCTTTGCTGACCAGCAAAGTCCATTCCTGCTCGGACCATATACCCACGTCCTTCCACTGTGCACCACCTTCCTCACCAAACGTGCCAGCTTTGCCCGCGATATGTTCCTCCGCCAAATTTCCAGCCAATTCGAGGAAACGATCATCCATCGAAAAGGAGTTGAATGCCTCCCAGAGTTTGAAGACGGCAGGAAGGTAGAGGTGGGGATGAGACGGAGGAAGGAAGGAAGTCAGGACTGGAATCATAGTAAGGGTCGTCTACATGGGGTCAACATGTATAAGGTGACGAAAAGGTGACAGAGCTCACGTTAGGGGTGATCATCGGCAAGAAAGTGTTGAGCATGTCAGGGATGTCGTCAGCAGGGAAGTATGGTTTGCAACTTTCTGCGACGTAGAGCAAGATGTTGTTCAAGTTACGACTAGGAACGGATGTCAATAAAATAAGAACAGAGAATGTAGATGTTGCATACTTTGTTTGACCAAGACGCTTCTTTGGAAAAAGTTCCTTGTAGAGGACCTGCCAAAGGGGCCACCATGGGAGATGTAGATCCTCGGATTCAAGCCTGCGTTTTCCAGTCTTACCAATGAGGCGAGAGATCATGTCTGCCCAACTTCGGAGGACACGAACGTCCAAACTAGGAATGAGACACAACTCGTAATAAAACCTAACAAGCTTGGCGCGAGTAGAGGTTTTCACGGGGTAGCGCAACTGCAGCCAACTTGGGGGGATAAGATATTTGAGGGCGAGAGAAGGGGTTGGAGGCTGACCATTGTAGCATCGCATCCCAGGTTGTGAGGACGGACCAGTTCTTGGACTCGGCACATACAAGGAGCCTTGCTATGATGTGCTCTAGCTTGTCCTGCATCTCCTGGAGAGAGTCGCACTTGTAGGGCAGAGCATCGAGATATAGGGTAAGATTGGCTCTTTGTTTCTCATAGGAGGATTGGTCTGGGGCAAGAGGTGAAATCTCTTCAGCAGGGCAGTCAAGGACGTCGATATCGTCTTCATCCATCTCCACGCCTTGTATAGAAAAGTTACCAGAGCCTAGCTCGGCGATGATGCTGGGTACGGATAGATCAAGAGTAGCCATTTAAATTGGGAATGCAGATGAGAGCAAGTGAGATATCGGAGGAAAGGGGATGAGACGTACGACGGGAGCGAATATGTTATATAGTGTGCGCTGACGCGTCCTTTTTTTTTTTCTGTGGACGGATACTAGACCGATCTGCTAACTTACTCAGGTTGGGGGCGAGACGCGAGCAGCCACCCGTGCACGTGCCACGACCACCACTTGATCATGTCACACATCTTCCGCCCACTTGGCTGCGGTCGCTCCTGGTCCAGACCCGTCCTCTATGGCGTCACCTCCCTGCTCTCCGCAGCATTCGCATTCACAGCCCCTATCCACCTCGACGCCCCAGTAGGTAAGCTCTCGTCGTCACCACACCCTCTGCATATCCCCTCACCGTCCTTAGTTGACCCTGCCACCTCCACCGAGTTTCCGAAAGAACTTCGGGTCCCTTCCAGGTTTCCGCTGCGCCCCCATTCCCTCCTGGGGGTCGGTCCACGCGCAGTCTCTTTCCTTGGCATCAATGTCTATTCCGTCGGGTTCTATGCTGACCTCACAAACCCAAAACTCAGAGTTTGTTTCTCTGCGCTGGCATGGACATCGATACTGACCGCCACAGATCCCCATTAGTGCTACACCCGACGAGAAAATCAACTATATAATCCGAAACACTTCATGCATTCTCCGCATCGGTGAGATCATCCCGAGTCTATCTCAAGTTTGTCTACATATCCATGCCCATAGTACCCACACGCAACACCTCGTACACTCACCTGCGTGATGGTTTTGTGCGTACTTTGACAGCACGTCTCCAACTCGCCAAGTCTCGTGGAACCTTTTCCGCTGAAACGGAAGCTGCTGTACAATCTCCGCTCCGCAAATTCAAATCGATCTTCCCTGCTACCAAACTCGCAAAGGGTGATCCCCTCGATGTGCACCTCACCGCACCCACCGGAGACCCAGCGCGCCCGAGGAATTTAGTGTTTTCGGATTTGGGTGTTGTTGAGAGTGACTGGGTCGCAGAGGAGTTTGTATTAGCATACTTTGAAGGAGAGGGAATCAGTCCACCGGTGAGCACTACTCCTGGTTGGCTAAACAGTCTGCTAAACGCCAAGTCCAGATGAAAAAGGCGACTGTAGAACGATTGAGTAGCATTGGGAACTAGATTTGTAATGTTTTTTCCTCCCAGTGAAATCGGTAGATCCCGACCTGACAAAGCACAAGAGACATCTATGGTATGATGTACCATCATCCCGTTTAGCTCAGTTGGTAGAGCGCGTCACTAGTAATGACGAGGTCAGTCGTTCAAGTCGGCTAATGGGAATTTTTTGATCTCCTCTGGTCACTAACTAAGTACATAAGAATACCTCATGAACTCAAAGGCTGGAGAGTGCCAGCGTGGGGGAGCTGCCCTAGCAGTACTGTCTTTTGTACACTGAGCTTTCCTGGTAGTGGCAACTATTTGAATTTATTAGTGATCCCAAATCGAGTTTGTACAACCTTGTCCCCGATGATGTCTACAATCTCACTTGCCCGCTTATCGAGGCCCCTCCGTTGCGCGCAGCCTCTGTGCAGACCCTCGCGCTCGCTGATAGCAGACGAGTTTTCTCTCGCTCACTGGGTCGCCTCCAGAACATATACCAGTGGTCAAAGTACCCCATCTTCTCTACTCACTTCCGCCCTCGACCAGAAGCAAAGAACGTCTCACTCGAGCAGGGAGGACTCGGTTGGGCCATTCCAACTCGGTATCTCACAGGCAGCCCTGAGGCGCGGGGAGAAGGCTAAGAAATGGTCAGAGCTGAGTGTCGGTGGCAAGGGTAAGTCGTCACCTCTCCCAACCACTTTACGTCGCCCATGGGGGAGTGCACTGTGGCTGATGGCATTATGTTCTAGTGATACGCACAACTCAACGTACTACCAATTTAACTGTAATACTCCTCGGTGCTGGACTGTCTGCTGTGCTCGTCTACGCACTTACCTCGGAACTCTTTTCGAAAAACTCGCCCACTGTGCTCTATAACGATGCCTGTGAACGAATCAAAACTTCCCCCCGAGTAAGCCCTCCAACCTCGACGGAGAATCGATCGTTCATTAATCGGGTGGTAGGTTGCCAAGTACTTTCGTACTCCCCTCATTTTCCACAACAACCCACCCTCCTCTGTGCGTCCACGTCACCGCCATCGACATGTAGCGTCACAGATAGCAGTTGACTCCTCTGGCCGGGAACACATGCTGTTGAACTTCTACATTCAAGGTTCCTCTTCGCCGTCACTCCCAACGGAAGATGAAAAGGACAGCCAATGGGCCAGCTATATCGATTCGCTGGCCTCCTTGACTTTAGAGGACGTCAAGGAGAAAATGTCTCCCTTTGTCGACTCGGCGAGGAGCGCTTTCAAGTATCTCAGAGGGGACAGCGTCCCCTCTGCGATGCCCCCAGCGACAACGGACAAAGAGAAGAGTAAGGACCAGGAAATAGCCGAGGAACACTCCTGGTGGGGACTAACAGGCCTATTTTCTGGACTCCGCGGGCGGAGATCACACGATGCAGGCAGCCATAGTGTAGGGACAGCTTGGACGGAGGGGGAGGTACATGCAGATCTCGTGAAGGTGCGTTAAATGATTTCTCAGGTGTCAACCCCGCCATGGTACGCAAAAAGAGCACATGGAGTACCATTTGAGTACTCGCCGTACTATACGTTCCGTGCACCATTCGCGTACTCGTGCCTACGCCTGATGAGGTGCACAGGGGCATTGCATGCTGACAGCATGATATGACAGAACGATGAAGGATACTTCGTGTTTCAGTACCTTCTTATAGACATACCAAGTGCGTATCTTCTTTGCTTCCACGGGAGACCTTCCTGACCTTCTCGGTGCGGTTCGGCCCGTTCTAATTGGACTTCTTAACAGACTCGGAGAGTCGTAACCCGATCAGGGTATTTGTCGAGCGGGCACCAGGCGTCCGCGAGAACGAGCCTATTATGCGGTTTCATTCATAGTGAACACACGCGCTGGGGGCCGTACGTCCACATCCAGGGCTGAGGAGGAAAACACTGGAGTACGATCTGCACCGTGCTCGGATGTAGTCGCGAGGACCGATGTAATGTATAATGTTACAATGAAACCCAGCATGGTTTCAGCCGGCGTGACGGATTAGGAATCATGAAGGATGGAAATGCCAAATCACCATACGTGGGTGTGGGCGACAAGGTACATGGAACGTCTGGAAGGACATGTACTACTCTCCGAAAAGCCTCTGCACGCGTTTCAAGACGGAGTCCTTCTCAGGGTCTGTGAAAGCGTGTTGTGAATGAAAAGAATATGTAACGGGCAGTTGATGCGAGCAAGTGAAAGGAACACGTACCGTATGGGTGGTCCTTGGATGGGATCTCGAGCAGGGTAGGGAAAGCTTGCTGGTAGCGATCGACCGTCGGTCTGATCTTCTCTGCAATCTAGATCGATTGAAATGCATGTCGTGAGCGTTGACGAAGCAGAGCGTTATGGTACGCACATGCTGGTTAATGAGCAGGATTGCTACATCCTTGCGTTCTGTGAACTCTTGGAAGGCTGCCTCAATGGTCGATATCTGGGTCTCTGGGGAAGGGTTAGAAAGAGAAGGGTAGGGGGGTTGCACTGGCGCGCACTGGAATCGACGATGAGGAAGTTCTTCTGATGCTCGTTGACGTGGCCGATGCCCGCGAGCAAAAGCCCGGTGATTGAGTCCTGTAGTGAGTTTGAGCAGGCAGACGCGAGAGAGGTGGACTATGTACTTCGTCGCCGATGACCGCGATCAACGTTCTGTCCTTGAAGGATGTGTGCGCTGCCATACCGAACCGGAGCCACGAATGGCAACAGCCAACTTGTAAGGGGACGCTGACATCGCCAACATGGACATCTTCAACCGTGGCCCGTCGATCTCTGAAGACACGCTGCTGTATGTACTCTACCCCCCGCCGCCGCTCGCCGACAACGCCTCTTGCACGTCCCTCGCTGCGTGCATCCACGATCTCGTGCCAACACTCCTCCCTGTCTTCCTCTGGCATCGCGACCCCTTTCAGCTCAAGATTGCGCCAGATCCAGATGCTCACCGAGGCGAGGATAAAAACGTTATCGAGGGTCGCATGCGCGTTGGCGACGCCATCGACGATGAGTGGTGCGTCGTCTGGCTCCTCAGAGAAATCTCCAAACGGTGGGATGTCGTCATCAGGTCTGTTCACGCTCTGTCCACGTCTCGTTCTTTCCCCACTCATCTGGTCTACGCTAGTGTCTCTGACTCGGATGGCGAGTTCTTGCTCATCGAGGCAGCCGACTCCCTGGCCCGTTGGGTGAACCCCTCAAACGCGGCCAACAGGGTGCGCACCCCTCTCCCTGTAAACGGTGAGAATCGTCAGCTGAACAACCTCTTTCACTCTTACACTGCAGGTGTGGATATACAGTGGCCGCTTGCACCTCATCCCCCTCTCGCACGTTTCTCCCCCCGGCAAGCTGAGAAAGCGTCCCCGCATTCCTGGCGGGAGGGAACATGAGGACGAGGACCACTTTGATGCTGACGAAGAGGATGAATATATTGCCCCTGAAGACGCGCTTCTTCTTGTGCGGGACGCATCCGTCGATACCCTCGCTTCCAAAGCGGTCGAGGATATCGTATGGCAGCGAATTTCTGGGTATCCAGGTGCTGCGCACAACCATGTGCATACGACCATGGCCTACCTCCCTGTCGACATCGTTCGTGCCCTCACCGTCGATCAGTCGCTGATTCAGAAGCCTATCGAGATATTTTACACTCGCGATGCAATTCAACTTCGCGTAAGTGCGTGGGGTACTACTTTGATGCCATGTCTTGACGGATGGTCATAGGCTGCTCACAAAATGGCACGCTTTCCGCCACGTCCAAACGTCCTTTGCAGGGTCAAAATGACACGAACTTCTTATGCTCAGTTGTTGGGCCAAAAGTTTTATGCACCCAAGATTTTCGGCCGTTTTGAGGAGAGAGAAGGTACGGCTGCCTGGCGTTGGCGGGATATCGGCATGAAATTGGTCAGTCATCCAACTTGGCTGATTTACCCAACCACTTATGCGGACTTTTCAGGCTTGTGGATTCGAGATGTTGTTTCAAGAATCCAAAAATCGTGCAGACGTTGTGAAATCAACTACGGAAGCACTGGCTTCCTCTGTAAGTGTCTTTTAATAGGCTTTTCACTTTCGGGTTCGTCATGACTCTCATCCTTCTTGCCGCCAGGCCGAAGCACGCAAAGATGCTCTACGCCGTTCACCAGATTACAAGGCATACTTGACACGCCTCGTTACTATCGGTTACTTCCGCAACGAAGTCGAGGGTTCACAGGTGTGGAACGAGCTTGAGAATAAGGCAGCTGATATTTACGTCGAGGTTCGACGAGAAGAGTATGTTCATAAATCCATGTTTTGATTATTGTGCCGTTTGGTTGATCAAACCACTTCGGCAGCGACACGTCAAGGCCGTCGTTTGCAGCTTTGTTCAATGCCGCACTTTCCCGTGCCCCCGAAACGCTCTCGGATGCCGATTTAGTGCAAACGGAGGATTCAGATGAGTGGATGAACGTTGACGCCAAGGATTTCGACGAGGTACTTGAGCGTACCATGCGCGCTGGTGGCTCGACTGTGGAGACGCACGCTATGGAAACGGATGGCGAGGGAGGGGGGGAAGACAAGGTCGCGAAGGAACAAACGGACAAACTCCGCGATCTCGCTGCTAAAGTGGAACGATTTGTAGAAGGAAAAGGCGATGTAGAAGGCGCGCGATTCGAAGAGTACGCCTTGCCTTTTCGACATTGTGATCTGTGTGATCTGACATTTCTCATTTCCTCCCTTGTGTCTATAGTGAAGCATTCTCCGACGAAGATGGTGCGGATAGTGACGACGACGAAGACACATTCAGTGACGAGACATTCTCTGACTCGGACGACGAAGAGTCTGACGCGGAAGCCCGAAAAGCGACCGAGGCAGCTCGCCAGCAAGCGATGGATAACCTCGTCCCTGCTCTCCCAGCTTCCGAGTATGGTCAAATGCCCGCTTCTTTCAATACGCAGCGTGTGGCTAAGACCACCATCCTGACCGAACAGGTTGAAGCAGGACCCCCCAAAGCTGATACCGCCATGGGAGAATCTAGCCCGCTAGTGCGCGCGCGTCCAATCCGTCCTCCACTTCTTCCACGTGATAAATACGAAGGAGTCGATTCAGATGACGAGTCCTCCTCGTCAGACCCGTTGGTCGGTGGTGACGATGAGGGTTCAGAGGAAGAGGAAGACAGGCCTCAGGTGGTCGGTGAAATCGAGGTAGATATGAAAGAAGAAGAGGCAGAGTTTCTCGAGTTTTCACGCCAGACCTTGGGCATATCTGACGAAATGTGGAATGATATAATTAAAGAACGACGAGGGCGAGGAGGTATGTTCTGTCGGGGCTTGTGATACATGGAGGGATGGCTAACAATGGTGGCAAGCGTTTGTACCAGCGAGCGTAACGACGACGAGAACGACGACGAGGAAGGCGACAGTGGCACCAAAGACAACGTCCAAGAAACCTCGTCCGTCAGTGCCAGACACCCGTCCAAAAGCGAACCCCAACCTGGATTCCTTCGAGACGGTTATGCAAGCCATGGACGCCGAGCTGTCGCGCATGCGACAATCTACTGCTGGGTCAGGGTCCCAGCCCCAGCCCTCACTGCCAACGAAAAAGGATAAAGGAAAGGCCCGTGCAGCCCCAGCAGATGTCGACGTCGACATGGATATCGAGGCCTCCATGCAAGCTGAACTTGAAAGCCTGTTGGAGCGAGAGGATGCGGGAGACTCGGATGAGGAGGCTGATAAGCCGACCATGGATTACAACCTTGTCAAAAATTTCCTCGAGAGTTTCAAAAGCCAGGGAGGTCTACCCGGACCAGTCGGCAATCTCGCCGGAAGATTGCAAGGTGGTTGGACTTTACCCAGGGACGAATCGTGAACAAATGGTGTTGGATGCGATATTTGCCCATTCTTCTGGATCAGGGTCTCGTGTTTGATTGTCCCGCGGATGTTGCTATTTGCTGCGAGGATGGGAACGTTCCGGAGGTTAAAGTCCATATATAGTAGGACTAGCTGAATCTTATCTTATCGCTTGACGTTTGTGAGAGTGCGAAAGTTACCATTTCCGGCCCCGGTGCGTCGATAGAGCTTCTAAACGGAACGGCCATGATACACGCAGTTCTGATCTGTCAGTCGTCTTTCGCACCCGTTCTCACCGTCTGCTCAACGCCGTGAATCTCAGTCAATACATCGGGTATTCCAAGGCTGACCAAGTTCTACACGCCGCTCCACCAGTCTTCTCAGACGGTCATCCAAAAGATATTTTCCCTCATCTCGATCCGACCGGCCGGGTTATGCAACTTTCTAGATGCACCTGAACTCGAGGCGTTCCTCGGTCCCAAGGATGACTCGGACGAGCGTTGGCGGGTTGTATACAGGAACTACGCGACACTGTACTTTGTGTTCGTCGTCGACGGCGCCGAGAGCGAGCTTGGAATACTAGATTTGATCCAGGTGAGCGGGACCTGTTCGGTGCATGTCGTACAACGGTGCCACAACGCCGGGACCCAAGGTGTTTGTGGAGGCGCTGGACTGGGCCTTTGAGAACGTCTGTGAACTAGACCTGGTGTTCCATTTCGACGAGGTAGGCTTCTATGGACGGGGATGGTGTACGCTGAGTCATGAGATGGGTCAAGGTTCACCACATGCTTGCGGAGATCATCCAAGGCGGGCTCGTCTTAGAAACGAACGTGGAGGAGATTAGTACCTCAGGTGCGTGCTAAACGAGTTCACTGTGCTTTTTTTGTTGTGGGGTATTTTTGGGCGGGAAGATTCATGTCTCTCGCTTATCAGATAAAATCGCATCGTTGTCGGATACTGACAGGACACGTAGCAAAGACAGCGTCCAAGGCACGAAAGGACTCGTTCGTGTCAGCGAATCCCCTCGCTTTGGGGACTGGCGTGGGAGGTGCTCGGAATGGGGCACTGCCGACACCCCTTGGATGGTTGACAGACAAGCTGACAGGGGTGAGCGGACGGTAGCTGCACCAGTTGGAGAGGGAAACACGGATTTGGTATCGTACGATAGTCCCACACGAACACATATAAAAAGATCACGTTGACGACTGAAAAGGGAGGCAGCTATTACCGACTAAGTGGACAAGTGCTTGGTAAGGCAAGGAGGGGTAGCCAGATGGCTGGGGCGGGAGATTTGGCGGTTGTGTGACATCTGGATCGAATGAGGCCGACCTCACGCCAGCAAGACTGATGTGCCTATGACACGGGTCAATGGATTGCTCACGCGAGAGAGAGAGGGGACGTGCGTTTTTTCTTCTTTTTACCCGCACCGACGGGACCCTTGACAGGGGCGAGGTCCTGTGGACTCGGAGCGGTGGAGGGTGTGTTTGGGGTTGGTGGTCTTTGAGAAGGGGCAGGGGTCAGCGCGGGCTGAGCAGATGTGGTCGCGAGGGCCGAGGCGGAAGGCGTGCCGTTGTGGTCGAGAGGTCGGGGGCGAGAAGGCGTTATGTTGGTATGCATTGCGGTTGTCCTCATAGCATACATCATGAGTGAGCTGTTTTGCTGTTTTTTAGGACCATGGAGCTTGTGCTTCTCGGGAGCATCGATGGCGGGGTCGTCGGTATGCAAGACGTCAAGGGTAGGCTTTTTGGGGGGAGTGTCGGGGAAGGATGAGTCGATTATGGGCCATACGAAACCAGAACGGGGGGTGTAATCTGGACGGTGTGTGCGAAGAAGGTCGAGGGAGGACTGGAGGGCGTTCAAGGAGGTGAGCTGGATAAGAGGGATTGAGTGGCAGGCGGGGAAAGGAGGGAGGAAAGTACCAGTCTGTTTGAGAGCAGGGTGTAGACATCGGGGGACTGGTAGATGCGGTTGTTGATGATGAAATAGGCAGCGAGGGGCCTGACTGGGGGGGAGA
>JBBPQU010000113.1:0-37956 GCA_038092655.1 Boletus sensibilis | reverse complement strand
CGCGAACCGCTTCCTCATGATAGGGAAAAGAGGCCGGCAGCTCAGCCTCAGAAAAAGCGCAAGCGCGTCATTCCTACCAAGCCGGCCTTGTCCTTTGATCCAAAGCGCAACCATATACCCTCCGGAAGACAGGATCCCCCTGTGTCCCCTCCTCCCGCTTCAGAGTCGTCGACATCGACAAGCTCATACGATGAGCAGCAGACGACTCCTTTTGTCAATCGCGAGATCTATGACGGATACGATGTGCAGAAACGGCCTCGCATCTTTTCAGAATGTTCCTCCATCGAACATTCCACCTCATCTTATCCCGACACCCCATGCACAGACATGAATGATATGGGCTCGGTACCGCCTGACTCGTATGACTCGCCTGTGTCATACACCTCATCTTCCTCCCCGGCCCCGTCGGATCAATCTCCTTGCGCTGCCGAGTTTGCCCCCCAGGTCACAATTGGCTATGCATGCCATGCTCAGCCTCATCTGCCAATGTATCCATATGGCAACCAGGTGTTTGTACAACAGCCAGTGGTCCACCAGGACCCCTACGGCTATCCCATGGATCCTTGTCCAGACCGCCCTCCACAGAGTTATCCCGTACAGTACTTCGATGCCTATGGCAGACCGGGACCACATGGCATTCCAGCGTACCCTGAAAATAATGGCTATTCATACCCAACCCACAGATACTAGGACTCTAGTTACCTTGTCAGGAAGGTACAGTTCGGCTTGCCGATGTTTAATTTTCCTGCTTTCTTGTCTCCAACCCTCTGGTGTTTCTGGAAACATGGGCTCGTAGAGTATTTGTTCTCTATCGTTGTTGACATGTTTATACCCATGTGATTACTGTATCTTGATTTTGTTGTAGATACCAATAGACTCCGCTGTCTTGGTCTTTTTCTTTGCCTCCGGTTATCCGGGTTCACGCGGCGGTATTGCGGCCAACGACGCACCCACCACAGCCTTCTGCAGAAATTGTTGCACCCACCTCGATAGGATGGCGAAAGGTAGCCCGCATGTTGTCAAAGGATTCAAGCCCACCGCAGCGGAGCACTACCAGAGAACGCTCACGCGCATCGAGCAGATCCAGTCGCATCTAAAGAACACTTCTCGTGGACAGCGACTCAACGGCAAGGTCTGCGTCATTACCGGAGTGAGCTCATTGCATGGCATTGGGTAATGTCCAACGTTGTCGATGGCTTGCTCCTCTAATTGCGCCCGCATTTCGTTTGTGCGTGTGTTGCTCAGGCGTGCCTCCGCCCTCCTCTTTGCACATGAAGGTCCGAATGGTGATTCCTTTACATCTTGCGGGCAATGCTCATCGCGGATACTGGTTTGTGTAGGTGCACGACATCTTTATTTGATGGATTTCTCTCCAGAAAATCTACCGGACATTAAATCAACGATCGAACGCTCGTATCCAGACGTAAAGGTCAGATGCGAGGTAGAATCACAATTTCACCCGTTTACGAGGTTGTACAGATTACAACAATTCAAGCTGATGCTGCGGATGATGCCGCGATAGCTGCAGTATGCAAGCAAGCAATTGATGAAGAGGGCCAGCTGGATGTCTTCTTTGCGAATGTCTGTCCTTTCCCCCCGAAACGTTCCCACTCTTGACGCTACATTAGGCTGGAGTAGCGACGAGTGTGGGGCTGCAAGACACGACCCCGGAGCGGTTCATGGAGACTATGCGAATTAACTCTCTTTCGTAAGCAGTCATGTCATCAGAGTACGTTCCATTGCTTTAATTGACGCTTGCTCTGCAGCTGCTTCTTAGCGGTTAAACATGCCTCGCAAGCTATGATGCACACGAATCCATCGAGCGGCAAGACGTTCAGTAGCGGCAGTATTATATTGACCGCTTCAGGTTCGTCCTGCCCCTGTTTCTTAACTTCTTTGTATTTGAATCCGCTCTGCTAGTTGCTGGATTGCGCTCGGGTGCGGGAGCCATTGATTGTAAGTCCCTCTTCTTTATACTATACCCATAATCTAAACAATAATACAGACAGTGCAAGTAAGGCCGCGTGAGATCCCTCCGTTTTTCCTCTCGTACAACGATCTCACCCCCACTATAGCGTGAACTCGATCGCGAAAACGAGCGTATACCAATTACAGAAGACTGACGTTCGCGTGAACTCGATCTGCCCTGGCTTGATCGAGACAAACATGACGAAGGGCATATTCGATGCCGCTCGTGAACGAGGTAACGCGGGAAAGATCGGACAATTGAATCCAATGGGCCGATACGGTGTCGCACAGGGTACGTATTTCGTGCTGGCATCCTATAAACCTTGCTTCCACGAGCTGACCACGCGACGTAGAAATTGCGCAGATGACGCTATTCTTAGCATCAGGTGAGGCTCGGATACGTCTGCTGGTCGATGATGCGCTCGAGACTGATCTGCCATACTTTGAAGACGAGTCAAGTTATGTCAATGGACAGAACATCGCTGTGGATGGTGGTCTGTCCTCTTCGCACCCTGTGATACCCGGCCACTGGGCGTAAGTCGCTCGTGACTATGGAATAGTTCGTTCGTTGCACTTGCTGCGTATGGTCGTTAATATGATAGCTATTGCCATTAACGTGTGCTTGTGAGGCCTGATTGGGGGGTTCTTGTCGGTACATCCGCGTTGGGTTGAAGTCCTGGGACACAACCCATACCGTCTACTTGGAGCCAACTAACGCTAACCCTAATAACCAAGAAGGGAAATTTTATTATATATTTTGCAGTGGGGGTAAACAAAGCTGTTCGAGGCAGATGTGAGGAAGGTATGGTCTATTAGGAGGAATATTGTACTAGAAATGTACATGAACAAACCCAAAGTTTGAAAACATCGGTGGTCAGCTTTGTTGGACCTCCTGAAGACCCCGTACTCCCTCACAACCCGTACCCTGAGGCCTATTCCGAGAGGATGGCGTTAGATGGGGGTCGACTGTATCTGGAGGTTACATACGGTTATGTGAATGTATACAGCCCGTTGTGCGGCGACTATAAACGAGATTCAAAAAAAAATAAGCTGACTGACTCTACTCCGCGAAATCTTGCCTCGCGGAGTTTCGGATTAATATCTTGTACTGAATTGAGACGAATCTAAATGCTGGAACTTTGTTCGTCGCCGGTAGGGGTATTTGGATAGTGTTGGGAACTTGAATGAACAGATCCCCGGCGTGGGGTAACTCCAATGGATTTTCCATAGCCTGGCACTGTAGTAGTATAACATGCAATCGTTGCGTCAGGGAGGGGCCCGGTTGACTTGTTTGCTGAAATAAATAAAACTCGACAATGCAGGGGTCATTGAACCTTTTGGTAATGGGTGTGAGGTCGAGGAAAAAGGTTTGCGTGAGACTCCGTACAATGCGTACCTTGTGTCAGTGTGTGGGGATCGCCCGGCTCAGCCGCATGGATTTCCGGGAAAAAAATCTCAAGACTCGGGAACCCTCGCATCGTACTGCTCAGCCGCGTTCCCATTCTTTCTCAACATAATTATATCCTGATTTTCTCCTAGGGCAAGCGGCGGCGTCTCTTTGAACAAGTCAACTTCAAAGGTCATGCACAGGTTTCCCGGGTCTCCTTCGCATGTTGGTATTTCGTTATGCGCCGAACACCTTGAATCAGGTCTGAAATATAAAGTTCTACGTGATCAAGTTGACGTGAACGGTAATGGAGCAAAATAGTCTTCCTAATTACCTGCAAGGGTAACCGACGAACAAATGGGTGACCAAGAATGGAGGTTCTGGACCGTAGGTGGCGGAAGCTTACTTCTCGTGGCACCGGCGAAGCATAGCAACAACTTCTTCATCCTCCCCACACATGCAAATCCCTCAGGCTGGCACAATTGCGACGCACGAACCACCATACTAGCTAGATACCGAGACCTTGGTCAATCGGCTGCGAAACTTCAGTGCGGAGTCATGATGAAGCTCTGAACACTCACGAAACACCGAAACAGAAGAACAGGGTGGACGACAAGCGATCACTCGCTCGCAGAATCGCTCGAAGAGAGGTACGTCGTGACACCGCGACCAGCGCGATCACGATTTTCACTTGGCATGTGATCCCGCAGTTGCTCGAGAAAGATACGAGTGATCCTTTGCTGAGTTTCCGGACCTTTGTGCATCTATAATGTGAGTTGGTTCACCTATCTATTGAGATAATGAATGACCCAGATACCAGGTAGGAGCAGAGTAAGACTGCTACACTGTGGCCCAAACCCTCTTCCATTCCCATGGTATGTACTGCAGGTCATTCCTCTGGAAGCAAAGGCATCAACCACGCAGTACAAATGGGATGGAAAAGGGTCTGACCATTGTGTAGCAGTTTTTGCTCTGAATGGCCAGCCGATACAGGGAGGAGACACCCTCTGCCGTTTTTATAGGAAGATACCGGCACGGACTCCCCAACATGCTCGGATCTCTGTGGATCTATCGGCTCAAGCTTTCCTGGGTTTCTGACCTGAAAACCGCTGAGGTATCACATCCTTCCGGGTTCTATAGAAGAACGTGTTCGAGATTCCACCCCCAGAAGCGTTCGAAGTCGTCCTCCATTCCGCGACGATGACAGTGGAAGACATCTCCGATACCCCTCCATAACGGTGGGTTTGTCCTCGAGGTACAGGAACAGTTATGGCGGTAGCTGGGTACCGTATGGGGGGATTCCATTCCTACGGAGAAATTCTTGGTGCATGGAACCAGGGCGTCCAGACAACAAGGTACTGCTGCCCTGACCCATACTCGACAAATCAGGTCGTGGATGGATAGATTCCGACGCCTTATGGCTTAGGAGAGGTGGTTTATGGCTACAGGAGTTCTCTATCGGGGATGTGGCCACTGGCGTCCGTATAATTTCACCTTGTTGGGGTCACGGGGATGGCGGACTTCTCTGCCTCGCTCATCACTCGCGCAGTTCATTCGCAGAAGACCGTGGACACACGCCCTCTGCGAGCTTCCACTGCTTTCTGGGTGTTTCCTGGTCCTCGGAGCTAGGCTAGTTGGAGGCTGGTTTTTGTTTTTGTTTTTGTTGAAGGAGGCATACGAAGCCCGGTAAGTTGGTGTGAAACCCAGCGACAGATTCTCCGATTCACTGACAGTCTCTTCTGGGGAAACGCCGCAAGAAAGCGGCTCCACATCGCTCCCACATTTCCGAATCATGCGGCGCCGCACACTCCTGCGAACAGGCTCTTCCATTGATGGTTTGCATCACCCTTTCGTGCTCTAGCGCCGTCCAGAAGGTCTACTGCCACAGCCAGTGGCGTCGTCAGCTTGAAAAAGATCCGCACAGACTGACGGTTAAAATATAACATTCTACCGGTCAAAATGGTTGTATTTCTTTGATCCTCCCGCTCAGGAGTTGCGCCAACGCTGACAATTCCCTAGTTAACGTGTTTTTTGAGTTGGCGATTTGTGGACCTCCGAGTTTCGCGGTGTCCTCATTCCCCTCATCCATCTCGTGGAAGACCTGGCGGGTGGCAGTTCCTTATGACGCCGCCTTTCAAACGCGTTATAGTGGCCCCACAAATCAGTGGAATATAGCTCTTAACTTTTGTTCATCTTCTTATTTATGTAATTCATTGACGGGAAATAGCTTTCCAGATGTTCCGCCACTTTAAGGACACACGCTACATTTCATGAAAAGCCACATTTCATATTTATATGAGCTGATCCCGTTCAACACTGCCTTGGCTTCGATGCACTCGTGCCATGTCCCAAAGCTTTGCGCAGATCATCCTTCATAGCTTTTTCCGGTTGGCGCACGAAGCGCCAGGTTCACATGACTACAGATAGTGTAGATGAAGGTACAAATATGACAACGAAATCGTGTTTGCCCGTATCTTACGCCCTAGTTCTGTCTCCCATCTGTCACAGACGGCACTTCGTCCCATACTTTTTGTATCTTCCAGGATCGTTTCGCGACAAGTTCACAAGTCAGCCATACCTTTCGGGAAACATGCGGATATATATCGAATTAACAGCCAAACCAGCTTCTCATCACAATCCTTATTCGTTGGATCAGCGACGCACATATTCCAAAGTCGTTTAGTAATCGTTGATCCGGGAAGTTGATCCAGCCGTACCGCAGCTCTGCAAGTTCCGAGGCGCAGCTAGTTTGTACCCCCCGGAGAAATCCGTACTGTTAGCAGAACTGAGAAAGCTAGTTGCCTGAGCGATGAAACCAAGCCAATGGCCCATGAGACTCCGCTTCCGCGAAGGCGGACTTGGTACCTTTGTCGTACGGAGCGGATAGCGCTCGCGGAGTTGACAATACGACCTCTTCCAAATCGAGAGACGACGTAGGATGGTCGGGGCCAGCAAGGAGCAGCGATGTCTGGCCGAAAGATGATCTGGGAGAGCCAGCTGGTATCGGCAGTGCGTATTTCGGCGCTGGTAATAAAGGGGGATGACCCTCCGCCACTCCCTGCCTGTCAAGCTTTTAATCTGGATCCAAATGAATAGGAAGCGCCTCGAACATCACCATCAGATGTACAAGAAAGTAGGATGGTTTTCATTCGTTTGATATTTGAATGTCTTTGGTCACGTTCTACAGGCGTTCTGGAACTTGCACACCGACTTCCATTCTACCGATGTTGAAGCGTGTTGGGTGCAATTTGAAGTGCATGAGCTAGACAGGTCGAGTGTCAGGGACTTGACCACTGTGGCGTCTCGTGATGAAGATGAAATTTGACAGCGAGAGTACATTCATGAACCATCCGGGTTAAAATGCATAAGACGACCTCCAAGGCCTGGGATCAGGAAGGAACAGAGCTGGGTTGCCTCTGAAATGCGATAGGTGCCTCGAGCCATCACAGAAAGCGAGAGGCAAACTCGGAGAAAAAGAAGTTCACAATAGTCCGCACTCACGGCGCTCACAGTGACTCCCGTTCAGATCTTGTTTTTTGATGTTGAGAAAAGACATGGAACTAGTGCTTGTCAGAGACTGAAAATGACCAGGCATCAGTTGATTTCCCACCTCCGACGCAAACGGTCGAGCCTCTGGCAGGCTCAGCCAATCCTCTCACCCCATCACCGGTCACCAGTCGGAAGCGCATGAATCTCACTGATCGACGCGCCCTTCTCAAGCCACTGTTCAGCAAAGACAGACATATAGACAAGACCAAGACGGACGAGAGTGATTTGTGAAAAGCTTCTTGTGACAACGCTAGTTTGCCGAATATTTGAGCCTAATTAAGGATCAGGTAAATGAACTGCTGGGAAGCGCAACTTTGCCGTTTCCACCATCAGAGCTTCTTCTGCAACAGTACTTCATGGACAGGCACCTCCGCTGCGACCTGTGTAAGTGAACGGTGAACAGCACTTTTAAGGAGTTTACAATGGTACTGCGTGGTCGGAACTGGTCCTCACCAGGTTCTCCGCTAAGTTCCCTCACTGATCAGTGAACAGAACAGCTTCTCGTTCTTAGGCAACAGATCCATAGATCTTACACGACCTAAGGGAGATTGGCTGATCTCGCAGGATCGCTAGGCGATGCTCTTCAAGTAGTCCTTCGGACTAGCGTCCCGTCCCAAATGGACGTGGACATTTAGGTGAGTGTCTTTGGTTTCAGAAAAAAACTGTGTATGGACACAGTGCATTCGTCCAAGGACGCTGGTCTTGCGATGCTGACACCCACATCGCATGGTCCGAGGCTTCTTCCATTCCCATGGTATGTACTGGGACTTGAGCCAGGAAACAGTGGCATCTGTCTGCAGTACAATGGGAAGGAAGTGCCTCCGACCATGCAGCAGCAAATGTACAGACCCCAGAGAACGCAGCGCCTTTAGAGATCTATGCAAGCGCAACGAGTGCGGTGCCCATTCCCCATAACCCAGCTGCGTAGACAACGATGAAGGTACGCACCGGGTAGGGGTCTCATGACTGTGAAGACCAGTTGCATTGAGCGAAATCGTTGACAAGTCTCCTGAAGCGTATTGGTGAAATCCAGGGAGGTGGACGCTCGGGAGGGTCCTAGTTGTTGATGCTGATGCTGACCATCTGGTGGAATTTTATAGTCTTGTGGCCGATGCACTCGTGTCCGTTCGCCTGGTCGTCTGGCCTCACACCGAGGTCGTTTGCACCATGAGGTTGTCTGGGATCTGTTAGCGGGTGTTTATCAGCTCCATCGCGATCGCGATGGCAGGCCATTTATTTTGGTGAGGCGTTCGGCAAATGCATTATTTCATGTTTTTGACCATATCGAGAGACCATCTGGACCGTTTATTCATTCCCGAATTTATCTTTTTTTTTTTCAGATGTGACGTGCAACCCTATTGTCGACCACATCATCACAGGACCAGTGTGGGTTTTAAAAAAGGTGTTTCACAGGCTGCAGCTGCTTAGGCACCCATTATTCTGAAATGCGCAGCTCTTTTGTTGCCCCGGACACACTCCCTTTGCGCTTCCCTCGCGTCGTTGAAGGATAATTTCCTCTCTATCTGAGTTTTCAGATGGGATTTCGGACTTTCATATGTCGGTGGTTGCATCTTCTCTTTTCTCCGAAAGCGCCACCTTTCCACACAAGGTAGATCTCTCTTCCTTATCGCCTTCATCTTTTTCCATTTGAAGTCTTTTTGATGAGGTGAGATGCAGTCACTTCCGACAAGTGGACGAGGTACGACTCAGTTCTGATCAGCTAATCAACCAGAAACTTTTTTCTATACCCGTCTCTCTCGATCAATAGGCGAAACTCCGAGTCTCCGCCTTCGGCCACTCATGCTCGGTCATCTGATCCACAAGATGTCCCAGTATTGCGGTGGCGAATGACCTCGTGCATCACTTCCTTTCATCAATGATGATCTGTATGATGGTACTCAGACTAAAGGTACGAGTGGTTTGCCGAGCTCTGACAACCACACATCCAAGCCACCCTCTTTCTGCCATGATATATACAGAAGGGAATGATCGAAGTGTTTCGCTCTTAACCAAACTTTCATGAGCGGGGTTGTAACAGATCGCCTGAGCTATGCGACAAACGTGTGGTGCGAGTGTTGCATTTGTAATATCTGCGGGACATCTTTCTGATCAGTGGTGTCCTGAGAGGACCACTGTCAGGTGGGTTCTCACTCCGAAAACCCACTCGAATGTTTTATTTTTGTTCGCGTCCGTTCATAAAACCACACTCCACTTCATCTACCCCCAACCCCTACGTAAATTACCTCTTCCCCGAGGTAGCTGGTTTGCCATATTCACAAGCAAGAGTATATATCCCGCGCCAACATGCATCATGTGGTCTCAACCCTGCGTTTTCGGTTCGACTTCTACCTCCGAGCCGCCACCCTTTTTTTCACGCAGCCCCTGGCCTTCCGAAATAGCTACCGGTTTCGTGTTCCTCGATAGGCCCAACCACGGCGGGTCACTCACTTTTGTTCTGCTGGCAGCTGCACCTATTGTTCAACCCAAGTCGTGATGCAATAGGCTTTTTTTCCTCATTACCATTATACCATCCCAGTTTAGGCTCGCCGCAATGTCCTAGTTCACACCAGGAAAATACACGTGGACGATCGGTAGTATTGTCGGCAGTTTGGATATGTACGCTTCTGGGATCTGGAACACTGCTTCTCGGCCCACTCACGCCTATTCACGTCCCACCTAGACCATGACAGCAACTTCTAGCTGATCATGACCGCCCACAACTTCCCCGCTTGGATGCCAGAGCCCAGACACAACCAACTCATGTTCGGGGGATTTACATACCTTGCGCAGGTGCCTTTTCTGGTCATCTCGGGGCATGCGACAAAACGATCGTCTCCATGATCCCGGGCATCCAACAATAAATAATCCATGACGTTCATATTCGCACCGTGGTGCCAAATGCCAACCACAGTACTCGGAGGAAATAATCATGGAGGAACGAAGCTGGCGGAATGCCGTTTCCATAGAAGGAGAGATAAAATCAAGAAACACGTTGCGTCCGATGTATTACAATTACCTGTCAGATTTTCGACCGCCACCTCAACATGTCGTGGGTTTGCACCACGTCCATCCCTTGTCCTAAATGGACTTGAAGTCCCTTTCCAGGACTTTTTATGTGTGTTGGAATGGATTGTCGCTCTCTTGTGCGTGGGACTGGCTGACCTAGGTCGTCGCCCCTGATTGTCACCAGTGCTTGCACTCCCAGCACTCGCGCTAAATTATTGGCTGACGTCAATCACACTAAGTCGTTGCGTCGTCTAGCGAGTGCACGCGGAAAGGTTGTAGTTTCAGGGTCCTCCAGGATGCCGTCCGCACGGCCAGCGCACCCTAGACGATGCAGGGTCCTGAACATACATCACAAAACAGCGCAATGTCGAATTTGATATATTGACCCCACACAAATGACTACCATGCATGTGACACCGAACCTCCCTCACCTTCTTACTCGAGGACTGCGGGACAGGCTTAACTCGTTCGTTTTACCTAATCTCCAAAAGTTTCACCTCTGATAGACCGTCATCAGTTATATAGTCTGTTAGACCATCGGTTGCGACGCACCAAACTTTAACGTTGAGTTGGGAGGAATGTCAGACACTTTCTTGCTGCCGTAACCCATCGATGGTGGAACCACAATTTCGCGTTCTCCTCCGATCTGCATTCCGGCGACTCCAATGTCCCAACCTGATATCACAGTAAGCGCATCACATCTTGCATACAATGTAATTTGTCCTACCTTTGATGACATCACCCTGTCCGAGTGTGAAAACGAACTAGAGATAGAGTTATGAGTAATTCAAAGCACACAACGGTTGTAACCTACAGGCTTTCCTTTGGTGTTCTTGTCAAAGACTTTGCCATCGAGGAACTTGCCAATATAACGCATCTCAACCTTGTCGCCCTTCTTCGCCGTCTTGCCCGTGCCGACCTTGGCATCCCGAACCTTGACACCTCCGTCGAGGGTACGCTCGGCCTTCTTGTCTCCCTTTTCCTTCTTTTCGCTATCCTTCTGCTCGGGCTTTTCCTTCTTCTTTTCCGCCTTGTCTTTCTTGTCTTTCTTTTCTTCCACCTTCTTTTCGTCTACTTTCTTCTCCGGCGTAGGGGCAGGGACAGCCTTGCCGTCTGCAGCCTTGAGTTTTTTCGCCAACTTTTTCTTTTGCGACTTTGACAGTTTCTCATGCTCATCAACTTCCATGGAGTCGTCGCGGGGACGTTTGTGGTTTTTGGGTGACTCCTCTTCGTCCTGTATTTCTTCGAAGCGGCTACGAAAAGCGGCACGATCAATCTATGGAACCTGCCTTACAGACGACCTGACTCACGCGGCGTCATCGTCTTGGTCATCAAGGTCAGCTTCGTCATCGTCGACCTCTACTTCCACATCCGAGCTAACTTCACCTAGGTTGTAAGCGTCTTCCTCGTCCGAGTCCACATCTGATCCAAAGGGTGGCTGGTCAACAGGAGCCTGATCTAGTGAAATGGAACGAGTGAGGAGAGCACGAAAGGAAGGCGTGTCGCATCATACCAATGTAATTACCATACAAATGGATCGTGCTGCCGAGGAAAATGAACGCGCCGTCAGTCAGCCATTACGCCTACAACACGACGCGTGCCACGCGCTCACTTTTTGCCGACAGCCTCGAGGATGTACTCCATATCCTGCTCGAGGATGATTTCGCACGTCGACTGCTCGATCTAGGATACATGTCAGACGCGTCCTGGGGCGTGTCAGCATGTGAGGAACGCGTACTTTTCCGGGAGTGAGCGAGCAGAGGACGGTGGTCACCGCGGGGCCTTTGGGTGCCTCGTCCTCGTCCTCCTCATCTTCCTCATCCTCATCCTCGTCTTCGTCGAGCGAGGAGAGACTCTGGTAGGTGAGCTTGACAGACGTCCTAGCAGAGTTGTCTTGCAGCTCGTCAGGGAGGGCCGCATTTTTTATTTGGAGATCGCCCTGAGGGACGATGACCTCTACCTCGCCCGGGGTCAACACGATGCTCCTAGACGGACTCGTCAGTACCGCTCACAAACGTGCACACGACGCGTACCAAGGTGCAATAGCGACGACCATGACGATATCGAATTTTTTTTGAAAAAGTATCACTACAAAAAAAAATGAAATCAAAGAACCGTTGAGTGCGTTCTGTAAAAGGGAATTTAAAACTCCGCTTACAGTACGGGTTAGTCGTCGTCGTCGAGATGGTCAGTGTCGACGCTCGAGTAGTCGTCGGCGGGGGAACTGACGCGTTCAAACAGTCAAACGTACTAAGACCGTATCTCGCTGCAGTCAGATCATCGCTCACAGCAGCCCTCACGCTCGAAAACTTTTCATCACAGGTCTGTGTCGTCGGCTTGTCATTAGACTGATCTCATGACCGTGCACCCAGGTTGTCGAGCGACACAACAAACCAGAGGTCGAGGCACGGTATGTATGCATCTCAGACGATCGTGCCGTCGTTATCTCAATAGCGTATATAGTGGATCGAAAGAAGTCCTCCTCAACCCCCTTACGATATCACGCAATGAGAACGAGCGCGTGCTGATCGAGCCCTCCGTCAATTCGATACGGATGAGCATCAAGATAAAACAAGCAGACGAGATCGAACGTATCCTATGCCACAAATTCACGCGCTTCATGATGCAGCGCGCGGAGAGTTTCGTCGTGCTGCGCAGGAAACCCGTCCCGGTAGGTCTGATCGGTGTGGCGAGATCGAAGCAAAGCTGATAGTCCCAAGGGTTATGATATCTCGTTCTTGATCACCAACGTTCATTCGGAAACGATGCTCAAGCACAAGGTCGTCGATTTCATCATCCAGTAGGTACCTTTACCGGATGTGTCGTACTCAGGTGTGATGTCTCCCCGAATCCCAGATTTATGGAAGAAGTGGACAGAGAAATAAGCGAGATGAAACTCAGCCTCAACGCTCGGGCGCGTACAGTTGCAGAATCTTACTTGACTGCAGTGAGTCCACCTTCCCTGCGACGCCAAGGGAAGAATCTGATCTCGTGGGTAGTTCATCTCATGAGTAGGAATCCTGGCCGAAGACCCTTTACCTTATCCACCCCATCGAGTATCTTCGGGTAGATGCAGATGTACCTTCTAGAAGCATAACGCTTGCCCCGAGAGAACCCCGAGCTCCGAGTTGTACCACTATGCCGAAGCTAATTGGAGCGAATATTCCCGATGGTGCCGGGAAATTAATTCCAGTTGATGACCCCTCGACTGGTCATTTGGGTACCGAAAAACTACAACTGCAATGTGCTACAACTGCGAGGATAACGTAGTAATACTGTGCATCATATGAACAACTTCTAAGGTATGCGCGGTGTTGGTCCATGACGAGAACTTGTGATGCTAGTACAGGGATCATGCGAATGCTGGGAATGCGATATGGGGTACG
The DNA here is from genome assembly GCA_038092655.1 of Boletus sensibilis. Taxonomy (NCBI): domain Eukaryota; kingdom Fungi; phylum Basidiomycota; class Agaricomycetes; order Boletales; family Boletaceae; genus Boletus; species Boletus sensibilis. The sequence goes on along the minus strand of JBBPQU010000113.1, from coordinate 24,660 downwards.
GCTAGAAAAGGGACAACAAACATGGAGGAGGAGGAAGACTCGGATGCCAATGCAGAGACGAAAAGAAGAAAACAACGACACTCACTCACCGCGTACACTTCCCCCCAAATTATCAAATAACAAATCTTTGAGCCTTCCCCAGACCCGACTCTCGGCACTCGGCGCACACTGGGCCAACTCTCTCGCCCTCTGTTCAGACTCGGCCAGTCGTTGACGCAACTCCCAATTCTCGTCCCGCCACGCGTCCAGCTGAGCGAGCATCTCCCGAGAGTGAGACTCCAACGCGTGCACCTTGCCCTCAGCGCGCGTCAAGCGATCATTCGACGCTGTGAGCTTGTCCTGCAGCTTTTGCTGCGCCGCGCGTGCTGCGCTCAATTCCTTTTCCAAATCCTTGACGCGTGCCAGGGACTCCACCTCGGGTGGCAATGCACTACTCGATGGATGACTGTTCGAATCAGAAGACGAAGACGATGGGCAGTTTCTGTTGCTCGAAAACTCAAGGCCGAGCGCGTTCTTGGGCTGGGGACGTACCGCCCCAGCAACGATGGCATCGTTCACGGTCCCGTAGACCGCGCGAAAGAGGTCATATGCTGTAGATGCATGGCTTGCGCTCTCCGGATCGTCGGGATGTTCTCGGCTGATATCCAACTCGCACGCTGCCAGAAGCAACATCGCCGGTCGCATGGCCGTGCTTTTAAACACAGACGTCGTCCAGTCGATCGGTTTGGGACAAGGAGAACCTGGAGAGACTAACGTCACTGTAGAGGCGGCCGAGACAGGAATGGGTGCTGCTGCGAACGTATTCTCAAACTAAAAGATTCGCAGATGTGCATGAAGCGTACCGTCTCCCTTTCCTTTCTCGGATTCGGACAGACTGTCCAAGTTATCGAGCAGAGATCTTATCACGGCACATGCGGCCCTGGAGCGGCCCGTGCGCCGATAGTGCGCGCCAACCAGGAGATATGCGCCCGGATCACTTTTAGTGATAGTGAGCAGCGCGATCGTGCCCTTTGGATCGTCGGGGAGTGCGGAGAGATCATAACTGAAAGGGTACCCTTTATAAATGAGGCTGACTTGGTAACCGTTCCCATTCGCACATGCAGCCTTGTTCGTGTTGTCTGTAGATAACGGCGGGAGGCGAAGAGAAGGGGGAGTAAGAGAGAAAGACGTCTGAAGTGGTGGCGCGCTGGAGGGCTTATCTGGAAGTTCAATACTGCGTAAGAATGTGGTCACCGACCCGGGCGGCGGGGACTCGGCCTTCCTTTGATCAGTGACGGCATTGCCAGCGGTAGTGGGTGGCGCAGATGCCATGAGAGGGAGTCGAAGAGACGGGCCTGGCGCATCTGCGTGTGTGCTAAGAGCACTTGTGTGTGATGGCCGTTCGCGCACCGACCCGTCCATGCTCGCATGTCTCCGACTATGGGGGACAGAACGATTTCCCCCTGTCTTAGAGAGCCAGCGGCGCTCTTCATCCGCGGAAGAGATTGTGCGTGAGGGCTGGGCCTCGTCGCGGCGCGAGCTGTGTGCTCGGTCTGGAGGACGGGGGGAGATCATCTCGTGGGTGCCCTGGGGCTGGAACGTGTCGTGTGCCCGACGCGTTCCGCGAGTGGGAGAAACAGTGCCGGACGACTTGCGTTTCCTGTACGGAGCAGACCGCGAGGACGGGGTAGGATGAGGACGGGATGTGTCCTTCATGCTGGGGAGTAGTCAAGCTGGGCGGTGGCTGACCTGGTGGGACAAAGGCCGGCTTAGGTTTCAGATGTGCGTCTTCTCCAAAAGCTATCCGACCGTCGCGCGACGGTTCTCTCAGAGATGTCCGAAAGAATCTTCTTCTACAATTAAAATGATAGTAGAGATTATGTAGTTTGGGTCTGGTGGGAGTACCATCGAACCAATGACCGTCTCGAGCCATCCCTCAACGTACCCTTCTGCGACACTCCAGACTGCCATTATCCCCTACGCACTGTGCGAGAGCCGACGATCATAATCTTTAGCTCAACTAGCCGAGTAATGTCCACCAAGCCTCCACCTCATCTTCTTTATCCGGACACGTCGCAGGTGAATGCGTGGCAGCTTGCTCGCTTCTCGAACCCTTCGGAGCCTCTTAATGGACCGGGAACTTGCTGGTCATCGGATCGTCTCTGAACTCTGCTGTCTTTAAGACGCGTTTTTACGCTGTCATCATGCGACTGAAACAGGAAAACAAGGGTCCCACAGAATATCATTGATGTGGTTCTCATCGAAAACAGCCATGGAATCCTCACCTTCTTCAACTCAAGAGGGAATCGAGGGGCGGGCGGCAGACCTACACCTGCCAGCTCTCCTGAGCAGGATAATCCTATAGGACCATATAGCCATGAGACATGAATGGCATATCTACAAAGCCAACATTCTGAGGGAAGAATTGGTTAGATAGACCAATTCAGACAATGTGAGTTTAATAAATTCCGCACCGATAATCATAATTGCTATGTGACTCCTCAGGCGTAAAACAGCCGAGATCAGTGATGCCATATGCCAAGTTCATCCTCGTCTGAAATGTTCTTGTGCTGCAGATAACCGCAAATGACCCCCTTTTGATGAAATGCATAAACAAGATCTAGTATTTCTAGGAAACCTGCTCCAATGAGTGTGTCGCCGCGATGGTATACCTCCGACTCCATGTCCGATCTGGGGATTGCAGGAGAGACATCACCCTCGCAGAGGTCAAGGTGGAGATAGAGATACAACTCCTCTTTTAGGACGTAGCAGAGGGAGTACGTGCAGGCACCATGTCGAGTGAAGATGAACTGTATCGGTCGCACGACGGAGCTGGTGAGTTATGGGGCGGAGCTTCGGCACGTGAAGAAATGAAGCCAGAATGCTTCAAGGTGGTGTCGACAGCGTGGTATACGCTGAACATGCCTGAACCCAGGGGCTAACAATCTGATTAGAGAAATTGCGGTGACGGTCCCTGACATTGTGCTTACTGCCTGTGTGTTCTCTGTTCTCCTTGAGTGATGTCTTCTGTATTGCAAGGGTGGGGGCCTGCCATGGTCATTGGGAGCGACATGAAGGTTGGCATGGTGAGAGGGACTTGGAGACTGGCGGAATCGTTTTTGCGGGAAGAGTATGGCTCGAAGGAGAAGCGGGGAAAGAGTTGTTCTGGTGAGCGGTGGCATGCACGGTCTTTTATACCTCTCCTGAACTGAGTTGCATTCCAGAAAATATTTGAAAATTCCGTCCTCGGCACGGAATGCCTTCAAGTGATGTCATCGCCAAACATGGCAGGTCATAGTTGTTCTCCTGATATCCTACGTAAGCCGAGTCACGAAGCGTGCGCAGGATGAGGGCTGTGCTTGCTTAGTTAATCAATAGCCCCTGGCGAGCTCGAGTGTGTGGAATCGTTTTAAACGATGGTTCGAGGCCATGTCACACATGTAATGGGATATGTAGCAAGAAACGGTGGATTCAATACAATTACACAAAACACAAAAGTCACAAGTCGCAGGCAACGAACGGCAGGTCGCGTCCCCGCAGCTCACAGGTAATAAATCATGTCCTAGCACAGCTGCGCACACCGAGACTTCAACCTTCAATACTTCCCACTGGCAGCCCGGACATCACGGCAACGGAACATGCGATGAATCGAGACCCAGCGGGAGCATCGTATGGTCTCTCAGCGCAGATCTATCCCAGGATGATGTGCGCAGCTGTGTCGTCCTACTTAGCGACACCACTCTCATGTGGGTTCGAGGGATACCCTACTTACATGTTTAATTGCCTCTGGCGTGGACAGGATGTTCATATGGTCCGGGACGAACCCGCCATTCTGATCATCCCGGCGGAAGGAACTTCAGTTGGACGGCTCGGATCAACGTCAGCGAAACTCACCAGTACGAACTCATCAAGGTTGCGGAATGCGTGCCGCATGTCTAGTGGCAGCTGCGTGGGTAGGATCAGCACGTGGACCGTGGGCGAGAACGGCTTCGAGGCAGCGACGAGCGGAGCCATCGCCTAGTCCAACAAGACAGTCAGCAGGGTGTCCGGAGGAGCGGAATGACGAGAACCACACCATCGCTGTGTTAATTGCAAGTGTAATATCAGATCGCTTCGCTCGGGCATCTTTACCGACTAGAACGAAGAACTCCCAGGAGCAGTCTATGATATACACCGATTCTTGCTGTACAGTCTCTGCGAACACGGTCGGAACTGGACGGATCTAAAGAGGGTTAGCGTTCGGGAGTCGTGATGCGTAACGCTCACCGGAACCTCCGAGTTCGCGACATCCACTAGCCAACAGCGAGGCTCAGACGGCATCACGCTGCTCCTCCACCTCCAATAATCAGCCTTGGCATAAGACTCAGAGTCACCAACGACCATCCAGAACATCTCATCATCCCCATCGTTTTCGCCCTCCATGAGCTCCTTGACCGACATCCCCTTGGCGGCCATGCCCTGTGCATACCGGAGCGCCGCGGTCCGTTCTGCTGCCACCGAACCACAACCATGCCATACATAAATGTTATCCAAGATGGAGATACAATAGCTGTACCCGGAACATAGGTTTCTGATGTTCTGTGGATGGATGACATTATGGTTTCAGGTTGTATTGCATAGAGAGGACGAACCAGATCTATTTCATCGATCAAGATGTGTCCATCATTTGATCTCACGACATGCATCGCAGTATTCTCGGAGGACCAATGAGCTCTGGTGCCCTGGAAGACCAGTCAAGCCAACGACACTCTCAAGCCATATCCTTCCTTACCTGGCGTATCGCAAGTTGCCCTCCGAGAACGTAAACAAGTTCCGCAGGCTCGCGCTGCTGATCAACCACATTCTACATGCAGGTCTCACATAAATCAGTGCAATCCTGGCGAATGGGAAACACGAACCGCCGAGGTACCGTACCGCCTCGCGAGCTCGCCAACTTTCTTTTCCTCCTTCTCTCCACAGTGACACTTCTTGCCCTTCCAGCACCATACCTTGGTAACTACAAGCCCGCTCTCGCGGGACTTGGCACGATGCACGATGACAAGGACCTCGGCGTCGTAAAGGATATTCGTGTCACGTTGGACGGGAACAGCATTTGTATGTACGACCGACATCACCTCGACCGAGACCGTGCGTAGGTCAGGATTCGGCACGAACTCAGCCGGTCTCTCCACCTTCAACAGCGCCGCAACGTCCAGCTTGGGTAACGGCTCGTCGGCATAATCTGTTCACGTTAGCTCGGATCACTCGAACGTTCGCAAAGGCTGATCCTCACCGATGCGCACTTTCGAGGACGGAGATGGTGATAGAGCCGAGGATGACTGCTTAGTAGCGCCCGCTGATTCGACACGTAAACTACTCAAAGGACTCTCGCTCACGACCTTGCCCCCCAACACGTTTTGCCCCGCACCCCGCGACATAGTGTTCGCCGGAGACGCCGCAGGCGTCCGCTCCTCTGTTAACGGGGGCATCGCAATAGCCGAGTACCGCTCGAAGCTCGACTTCCGTTTCTCCGCCACTGGACCAACGAGGCCAGTACTTGGAAGCTGGCGGGCAAGGACGGAAACGGGGGCGGCGGGGGCAGGGACAATCATGATCTCTTTCTCCTTCTCCTGCTGCTGTGCCGCCTCGCTCAGCGCCTGCGCGACTTCCATCACCAACGCCCTATTCCCCGTGCTCGGGATCCGCGTGTGACGCGTAGGCGACGGTGGCACGGCCGTGCGTTCCTCCTTATCTATCGATACCGGCTTCTCGTCCTTCTCTATCACCGCGACCGCGGCGGGGTTGGCGAGACCAGGAAGGGCCCGACGCCCGACCATGCCAGCGGTACCAGCCGGCTTTGCACCTCGAGTAGGTCCATTCGCCGCCGAAGACGAGGATGTGGGTTTGATCCCAATCAGCGTAGGCTCCATCCAGCGGTCAGTGATCTTCCCCGTACTACTGGGTGGGCTGATCTTCACAGGAGGCTCCGCTCTAGACTGGGAGTCCCCCGGGCCAAATGAGGCAGGTGCGCTTGACGTGTCTGACGGACTCGGAGCGGGACCTGTAGACGATAGCACAGCCGGATTGGGCGACTGGCTGGCCACTTTGGTGCCTGTAGCGGAGCGAACACTGGATAGTGCAGGAACGACAGATGCATCCTCTGGTCTTCCTTCTTCGAATCTCGCTTTACGCGGCTTCTTCACCCTATCCTTCGTAGGCTATTCCCAGTATCCAAGGGGTAGACGGAGACAATCGACCAGTAAGGAAAACATGCGATTAAAACGACGAAGGCAGCATTACACCAATAATCGACGTGAGGTATATGCACCAAGTTCAACCAAACCAAAAAACGAAGGGAGGTATCCATCAACCATCGATTCAACTCAGTGTCACCAAAGAGGACGCACATGACTCAGTGGTTTGCCCGGCGACGAGGGCAGTGGTGATGCGGATACCCTCGGCGTCTTCGCCTTGCCTGGGAGCGCATTGGTCCCAGCTACAGCCCCGTGATTTATACCACTTCCGCCCGTCCCCGTCCCCGTCCCTCCAACTTGAACTCCTCCTTCTGATGCCTTGACGCCCAATTCGTCGACGTCGGGTACAACAGGGTCGTCACCGGTCTTGATAGGCTTAATATAGGATATCATCGTGCTTGACGATCCGAGCTTCTCTTCCGTGTCTTGGACGGATAACCCATCCGATTTCTTGAGTGGCGTCTTAGGTATCGCTGGAAGGGAAACTGCGCTCCGCACAGACCGTCCTGTATCATGCGTCTTGACCACCGAGACGTCCTGTCCCTGTCCTGATTTCATGCTCACATGAGCAGTGTATGACCTCGTCGGGGTAGCACTCTTGGCCGTCGGAAGCGGGGGTGATGGTGTGCCATTGCCGTTGGCATTCATCAAAGGATTCCATCGATCAAGCACCGAAGCTCGTCTGGCACCCTTCACCCGCACCTCACTACCACCCTGACTAGGCGCAGGCGACGTAGAGAGAAATACATGCTTCGGAGGGGTGGATGGGCTTCCCTGAGGGTCACCACTGAATCTATCACTCGCTTGAACGATGCTCTGAACGAATCCACGTCCCTGCAGTCTGCTAATACTCGGAGTAGGGTCTTTCGTGGAATTGATCGGCGGACGCAGGAAGGCGGGGGACGTGCCACGCTGAGGCTGTGGTGCGTGCGTGCCGCGGACAGGCGATGGGGGCCCAGGGGATCTCGGGGGGACAGTCGACGTCGATGGTAACTGGGGAGATGATTGGTGTCTGGGCGTCTGCCATGGAACTGCCCCGGGGAAACTCGCCCGTGTGGGGCTGGATTGGATGGGGGTCTTTGCTCGCGCAGTATCTGTACCTGGTGTTTTGGCACGTGGTTCGTCGACGAAGATCTTTGTAGGGAATTCTGTGGAGGGCGTCTTTGAGCGTGCCTCGATGATGACCGGCACCGTCTTTGACCGAGGGTCAGCCACAGGTGTTTTAGGACGCGGTCCTGGAGTGGTGGGTGTCTTTGGACGAATATCTGTAACAGAATGGGTCTTGGGGCGCGACCCCGTGATTGGGCTTTTAACTGAAGAAACAACCCTCCCTCCAAGACTCTGAGAGAATGGGCGTGAAGGAAACGGGGGAGTGGGAGTAACTTTGAGCTCTGAAAAGCTGCCATGCGTACTTTGACGACGCTCACGGATCCCGAGACTGGACGGTTTTGGGGACGAGGATCGACTGGAGGCTTGCTCCTCGATCTTCTCGACATACCTGCGAGAGACGTTTGACGTACTCATCGTACGTGCACGAGAGGGCTCTGATGGAACTGTCTGCGGGGTGGATGGTGCAGGGTTGGATGGAGGGGGTTGCGGCACGGAAGTCGGTGCTGAGGGCGAGAGCGGAGCAGCACCAGCCTCACGTCCGGCCATGCCTGGCATTGCAACACCCCCACGACCAAATATTGGGTGTACCGGACCATGATCCCCACGCCCATCATATGCGAAGCTCGCATCCAACTGTGGCTCGTGCCGCCTGAGTCGGGGACCAGATGCGTTACCTCCCATGAAAGCCGCAAGCGACATAGGAGCTGGTTTTGCCCTAGTCGACGTCGGTTTGAGCGCAGGTTTCGGCAGCGAGACAGTCGACGCTGATGGCTTCTCAGAGGAAGATGCCCTCAGCTCAGCCTCCACAGCACGCGGCGAGCCTTCCTGGAGCTTAGCTGCAGTGCAGGTCGTTAAGACGAGTACTCTCCCCTCGGCGGTAGGCCAGATCACCTACACAAATCGATGCCATGCATCCCAACACCGAAATCACCACTCTGGCCTGTTCTGCTCCTCCTCGTTCTTGCTAGCCTAGCTCTCGTGATCTCCTCTTCCAAACGCCGTTGCTCGGCCTCATCATCGGCGTCGACTTGACGTTGCATCGCCTTTATTCTGTTTGTCCATTCTGTGAGTCCAGTGTCCGTTGCGGTTGAGTTGGAGTGGGTTGGGGCAGCGGGGAGATCAAACCGAGCGGAACGCGGTGTGGACATCGCCGACATCGCTGAGGGAAAAGAACTGAATCCTTTGCCCTTTTGCCTGATGGCTTGAGGGAGATGAATTGGGTTGGAGTGAAAAGTACTTTTGCGAGGGAATACACTCCGAGTGCTGCGACGTCCCGCAGTGGTATGGTGTATGCTGACGTAATAGCGCTAACATTGAAAACCAGAGCAAGAACCAGAATCCGTGTATGTACATTAGTACGATCAAAATTCACATAGTAATGTGTAGTATCCGTGAGGCGTAGTTAGGAGTCCTTGACGGTGTCCCAATGTCATTCATTTTAAATCCCATGCTACGGACTGTCTTCAAAGCTTCACCCACTTTGCTCAAGCAAACATGGCGAAAGCGGAGGAAACAGCGATCAGCATGGCTACACCAACGTTAAGGCTGCTGACGGAAAGAGAGGCAGCCCCACCCGTCGAGCTCGACGTTGAATTGGAGGCAGTCTCCTGGATGTTGGAGGGCATCTGTCCGTCTGCTCGAATTCATAAGTTTATCCTCGTTAAAACAAATTAACCAGAATACGAACCGGTGAAAGAAGAGCCACACTCGGACTGAATGGCAGCTTGATCACTCGATAGGAGCGTGGGGAAATTCTGAGTGACAATGGTGTATGCAGCCTTTGAGCAGCTGGAGCAAATAACGCTTTGAGGAATGCTGGTAGTCGTTCCAGACATAATCTGTGTGATCAAGCCAATAAAGTTGCTGAGAGAAAGGGTGGTGGTCGACGACTGGATGTCAGTTAGTTCTTCAGTTGCACAAAGGGTGTTTGCCGAGGTGCTGCGCAATAATAATAAGTCGATGGCGAGGTGCAATTGAAAGTCAGACTCACTCCTTCAAGCATGCGACTTGTCGAACAGTAGGGTAGGCAGCTTGGACGATCGTCACGATTGTGGCAGGGTCGCTGGTCGTCAAGCCAAGGCTGGCGAGGTCGCTGGAACAGCCAGTTGTGATGTTAGTGACGACGGTCTGGAGGGTAGCATTGCTACATGGGCCCTGGCTACACATTCCGGTCAACCAAGTGTTGACGGTCGGGATGATGGAAGTAGAGGAGTTCGATGAAGCAAGCGGTGCGAGGAGACCAAGGTCAAGGCAGGTGGCCTGAGGGGAGACCGCGACCGCAAGCAAGGCCGAGGAGCATTGACTCGAGATGCTAAAGGGATCAAAAGATCAGTGGCAGGGGGTTCTAGGATTGTGCGTGTTGACTTACGACTGAGCAACGGCGAGACCAGCGCCGGCGATGAGAAGAGCAGGTCTGAAGAACATGACGGCTGTAAAGATAGTTTAAAAGGCGTCAAAGGGGCAATTAAAGCGTTAGAATGACAACAATGAAGGATACAAGCAGAAAGCAAGAACAGGAGGCTGCGCATTACTGGTGTTGTCCCTCATTTATAATCTCTCCTGTCGCCTGCCGCATCCGCATTTGGCAACTGCAATTGCAATGGTTGCGCCCACGGCGTTGCCACAGGCCCACAGTTCACAACTTACAGGGCAACGTCCAGCTGGACACAGTCCACGTTTCAACGTCTGATCGGCGCCCAGGGCAGACCCCAACTCCGACCTATGTACCTTGATTGCGAGCCTTCAACACTTGCTGTGTGCACTGCCTAGTGACTCATAATACCACTCACCAGCAAGCACCATCATTGTTTTTTATACATATCACCACCATGGTGGCCGCATGTTCGGCCCACCGAGGTGCGGGTTAGAATTTTCGTAGCACTCCAATTGCGAGAACAAGAAATTAGAGTCAATGTTGCTGGTGGACAACAATGAAGCTTTGAAGCCCTTGCCAATTGTGGTTGCTTAGTCATCGGTGGTACCTGGTCCAAACTCAGCCTCATGCTCGATCCATACGAGTCCCATCATGTACTAGATTTTTTCAAGGCGGGTTCGACTTTTTCAGTGAGTTTAAAGACAGCCTACTCGCGTAGTAAAACATCACTTTACTATGTCAATTCCCCAACAGGCTGTGGGTCAACTTGAAGGGTTGTCGAGGACATTCTTTTGTCCGGGTCAACGCGGAACATGTCTCGCGTTCAAGCTCAGCGGTATTGTGGACGAACCAACCAGGCGATTACGATTCAGACGGTTCGGATCCTTTTCTCCATGACATCGCTCGCTTAGATCTCCGTTTGCCGACTCCCGAGCTTAGACAAAAGACCACCATTTACTATTGTGCCCATACCATAAAGTCGATGAGTCCTGTCTCCACCCTGACCCTTTACTGTCTCTGCCGACGTAGACGTCGAGTTCCATTCATTCACCACCCCTTTCATTCAATATGCCGTTCTCTTCGCTTAATTTATTCTGTTTTTTACTCTTGATTTGTTCGAACTCTGTGTTCGCCGGGCCGCTTCCGCGAAGCTGCAAAGGCAGACCTCAGAGCACTGCCTCACCCTTGAGCACCACGCCTTCCAGTCCTACCACCACTACCACGGCTGCAGCTGCCTCGGCTAGCAGTAACCCGTTGAATGCGACCGCACCGTCTCCCACATCAAGCTCTGGTTCCCCATCGAATCCTCTCTCTACTCCGTCGGGCTGCTTTCCGTCTTTGAATTTTCAAATGCCATCGGATGTCCCCAATTCACTCGATAACTGGTGGTGTCCTATGGACACCGAGTACGCGTTCATGGGTTTCAGTTATGAGGTTACTGCATGTTGGTCTTCGTCATCTCTCCCTCTACCTGCTCGAACTGACATGACCTCAGGCCAGAGCCCGAGCCAGCTCAATGCAGAATTTGCTGACATCAGAAATAACTTCAATGGTCGGTATGTCCGTCTTTACGGCGTGTGCGACAATTCTGGGTTCTAGTGCGTGTACTCTCGCTGACACATGTCATCCTTTTCTCTAACTTGAACGTGCAGCGATGACGTCGTGGATGCCGCGTGGAATAACGGCCTTGGGGTTCACGCACTGATATGGGTATGCTTCGTGTTTTCTAGGATTCATTCCGTCGCTCACACTCAATAGTTTGGTTTCGATGGTGGTAACGAGTGGGAGACCCGTCGTGATTCACTCATCAACACGCTTACTACTAATCCCAAAGCCCAATTCGTCACGCGTGGCGTGCAGTTTGGCTCTGAGCCCTTATACGACAACGTCCTTCCCCACTCTGAGCTCGCTTCGCAAGTCACCTCAGCCAAGGCTCAACTCGCAGACGTGCAAATTCCCGTTACAGTTTCCGAGCTCGCTTACGGTTATCAGGAGCGCGGTGGTGCTCAAGACGTCCTCGACGCGATCGACTACATCAACATTCACATGCTTCCTTTCTTCTCGTCGCTTGCGACCACTGGAGCGCTTGCATGGCCACTCGTGGAGATAGATATGAATTGGTTCATCCAGCAAGGTGGGGGAAAGAAGATGTACTTTGACGAGGTGGGTCTTTCAGGATATCTGGGCTATTTCCCTTCTTGACCGCTCGTCTTAGAATGGCTGGCCCTCCGTCACATCTTCGGGTGTTCAACCCAACAGCCTGGCTGCAGTCGCTAGCATCAGCAATGAGCAAGTAAGTCATATCTGTCTGACCGCCGTGCCTACCCGAGCTGACGGGGTGATCGTAGCAATACTACCAGTTACTCGACAGCCACTGCACAGATCTCAAGAACGCTCCTGGTGGGGGCATTGGGTGGTTTGCACACATCTACTCCGACAGTCAAGAGCCTGGATATGGACTCTACGACGTTAATGGCGTGAAGAAGTTTAACTTCCAGCCCCGCACGTCGTGCTAAACGAGCATCAACATTCGGAGGCGTCATCGTTTATTGGGATGTCCCAGGGGGATATCCCTTTCTTTCACTGTTTGGGCTCATGAGCTTATCATGGTTGTTACTCACATTCATTTGACGGTTTTCGATTATTTGTATCCCTAGGCATCTGCGCAACCGTGTATCATTACATTCCTCAGTAGCGGTACGATAATTGGCTGAATTCACGAAACATACATGTAGTTTTACGGCAAGGATGTACGGATATGTAACAGACAAGATGACGCTATGGCAAAAGATTACCACTACAGTACAATATAGTAGGCTGGCAGCGACTATGCATGATCTAGCAGACAATTATATGCTCTATAAATACCACCCTTAACCATACCATTTGTCGCCGATCCTAGTCTTCGCGGGAGGACGCTGGGGAATCTGTGATTCGGTGATGTTCCAGGTTTCTATGGCGCGCTGGGTAATAACACAGATTCAATCTGGTGTGGCTGAGGCGGTTCAAGGGCCCTACCTTCCATGTAGCCATGTCGAATTCCATAACGATCTGCCGAGCATGGACGCCTGCAGCTCTTTCATCCATAGTCGGCTGTTCGCAACGCACTAGCAATACTGTCAAACTACAGTCAAGCGAAACAAGTTTTCCTCACGTACTGACGATAGGTTCACCGTCCTCGTTGATCTCAAATGCACATTCTCCGTCACGGATGACGAACGAAAGATAGAAGAGATTTTCCACAGATTGCGCAAAGTCGTTTGGGTTTACGATGAATTTGAAAAGGTTGATAGGGCCAGTAGTTTCGAGAATATCTTTAATCTAGAGCTGTTGTTAGTGATGTAGTCCAAGACGCCTGAGATTCAACACACTTTAAGGACGTTCTTGGTTGTTTCGTTGTCAGACCTCTTGATGTCCTCTTCCTTTATTTCTTGGGGTCGACGTTCCTCTTCCTGGACTTTCTCCTGCTTCTGGCGCTTTATGGGGCCTCGTTTTTTCTGTTCTATCGAGAGAGGGCCCAGCCTGGGAATCAATCAGCAACACAGAGGAGCGGAAACGAAGGAAGGCGGGTACATGAAGCCAGTGACGGGGACTCTTCTGCTTTTTGCCAGGGCTTTTCGACCTATCTTGTCCCAGTCAAGTGCGCCGTCCTCCACCACTTCCATATCGTCCCCCTCTTCATCTTCGAAACGTTGCCTGCCACCCATGTAGCTAATGAGTTTCGACACAAAGTCATCCATGTCGAATGCGGCAGAGCCGAGTTTCATGGCGCGCGCCTTTTGTGCACTGATACTCGAGACATTTCGAAGTACCGTCGAGTCAAGAGTCGCTTCGGTTGGATTTTTGACTGTACAAATGGGCGCATAAGATGCTATGACTGTGTGACTGCATGGATGTGCGCACCTTTGGAGAACAGCTTGTCCGCCTCTGCGACCTGACCAGCGAGAGCTTCCGCGTCGTGGTCCTGCGGTCTCATATGTTCTAGATCGTGTTGGCTTCATCGCGCGCTCGGGGAAGAGACCAACGCGTCAGACGCACCTCCTGTCTTCTTTTCGAGAAGACGGTATTTCTTGCGGATATCGCGTTTCTCCGCAGCATCCTGGTCTGGGTCGTATGCAGGGTTCTCGACGCTGCCAGCGTGCTCGAACTCGACCATGTTTTTTGGATAGAACGTCGATAGTAACAAGCGCGCATCACATGATACATTGGCGCGACGCGTTTGACCAAACAAAGACAAACATAGGCGCAAGGCAGCCTTTTTGTCCGACAACGGCGCCAAAAACCCATACCGGAACTGACGTTTTTGTATCTTGAATCCAATCGCTACCACGCGCGTTCGCTATCGATGTCAGCGCATGCGATAGACGTAGGTGCAGTTCCATACCCCTCTGCGTCGTGCTCATAGGAGCCTGTGTAGTATAGCAGAAGCACACGCGCGGTGTGCAAAGGGCCCGCACCATGCACAGGCGCTTCAATCCCCGCGGGCAGTCTGAGGTACGGCCAAATCGTAAAAAGTGGATTTGGTGAAACCGTCTCCTGGCGTCATTGGTGAGCATCTCGTCAGCTCGGCAACACCCTGTGAAAGAAGTTGATGGTTCGGCATCAACAACACAGGGGTTGCGTCACACCTGACATCTTGCGCACGCTTGCAGTCACCGACTTGAATAGTGTTACTGGGTTCAGTACCATCAGGTGCGCATTCATTTTTTCAGATACAGGATGTGTGACGAATATTTGCACAGATATGAGGACCAGCAAAAGGTCAGGCGCGCCATTGCAGCTCAACGCGTAGATCCTGCAGACATTCCTGCAACTGCGAAATTAGTTGCCCCTCCAGCGCCTACACCTCCTGTGATGGTGGCTGGTGTGTCTATGCCCGGGCCGTCCTCCCATGCACTGGCCGGACAGAAGAGAAGATACCAATCTGATGTCGCTGAGGCTTCTAAGTCGCTCAGTCAGTTGAGTATTCCAAATGCGAAGGCCGCGCAAGACGCACGTGGTTCACTTTGTGACGAAGATGACGAAGTCATGCTCATTGAACCAGAACCAGTCGATGAGCTCTATTGTGTCACAAAGTCCAATATAGTGGGTGTACAATACTACAAGGGTACGTATTTTGGCGCATTGAGTCAGGTTATTCTGAGCTTACCCTATATGCAGGTCTTGTTGGACCCGGAGAACAAGTCAGGTTGGTCAGGGAGCCGCGCAATCGATATGACAGGTAGGATCTAGGATGATATTTTTCCCGTCATTTTGCTCACAATGAATTTGAAAGGAATGCAATCCAAGTCAAGAACATTGCCGGGGCTCAAGTGGGACACATACCCAGAAACGTCGCGTCCCAGCTCGCCCCACTTCTCGATCAGAGACTGGTCACGGTAGAAGGTGTCATGCACGAGGGAAACTGTAAAGCTCTTCCTACACATCTTGGGGTCGTAAATTGACCGTTTTTTTTAGTGAGCGGCTTCACTTATTCGTTATCTTTGTAAGTATCATCCAGTTTTATTAGTTCCATGCTTACCCGCATAAATGTTAGATCGTTGTACATCTATGGACCATCTGACAAACGAGACATGCTAGAGCCGATGCTTATCTGGGCTACACCTCGACAAATGGGTTTCCCACAACGGGCAAGGGGTGGTGTTCCAGGGGCGTCATCTGCAGCTGCTACAGCTGCCCTTTCTGCCGCTGCAGGAGTGTCTCCTTCCATGCAGGCTGCCGCGCTTGCGGCAATGGGGATGCCTGGCCCTAGCCAAGGTCGTGGGATGACAGGCGCCCAGAGTGAAGCACAGCAAGAGGCAATCGGAAAGCAGAACGAGGCATTCATAAGGGCTGCGGAGCTTAAACAGATGCTGAACGGCCTCGAGAGAGTAGATGATGAAGACCGGCGTACCTCGTTGCTTGATACGCTCTGCTCAACGGATGACATCTTGAATCTCCCTTTACATCCTAATCCGCCAGGCATCGCTAACGGAGAATTGGTTGTGGACTTATTAAAACATCAGGTAAAATGTTCATTCCGCAGTTGCAATTGCATTCTGACATGCTTGTAAATTTTAGAGTCAAGCCCTTCAGTGGTGCATCGGCCGTGAGTACCCCAAGTTGCCCACCAAGGAGTCGGACAGCCCGGTCCAATTCTGGCAGTACAGGAAGGCGGGTAACAAGGTATGTTGTCATAACTGACAAGCAGGTATCAAACTTACACACTAATTGTCGCCAGCCATACTATTTCAACCGTCGGTCCAATCTAGTTGACATCTAATAAAGTGGTTGACTCCTTGTTGTTCTAGTCGCCACCAAGAGCCCGCAAGACATCAGCACACCTCCAGTGCTTGGCCGGGGTGCCTTGGTAGCCGATAGCATGGGTTTGGTATGTGGTATAGTGAAGTGGGAAAGCGGAAAATAACGTCTTTTGTAGGGTAAAACGCTCACGATGATTTCCCTTGTCCTTGCGACAAAGAAGGATATCCCTAAGGAATACTGCAACAGTACCCTGATTGGTGCGCAACACTACGATGATGTATAACATTGTCCGTCTCATTTGCTTTGTTGATGTCAGTTGTCCCACTCTCTGTAATCTCAAATTGGGAGAAACAGATTGAAGAGCACTGCGTCAGAGATGCATTGTCCGCCTGTGTTTACTACGGTGCCACACGCAACATGACACCTCAACAACTGATGAAGCATGATATAGTGATCACCACTTACCAAGTTGTTTCAGGCGACGCCGATTTCAGCACCGTCACGCAGCATGGTATCGAGGGGGAAGGTCCCGCGAAGAAGAAGAAGAAAAAGAGTGGGAAGGGCTTATTCGATGTGAAATGGAAGGTACGTGTGCGATGATTCGTTGAGCATTTCTGGCACGCTAAAGTGAGGGATGGTTCTCAGAGGATTATCCTAGACGAAGGTCACAGCATCAGGAATCCCAGGACGAAGATGGCTATGGCGGTGTGCATGCTTACTGCTGAAAGGCGATGGATACTGTCTGGAACCCCTATCGTGAGTGATGGACTAATTGTCCGTCCCGCATCTAACTCCCCTCCATAGATCAACTCTCCCAGGGTTAGCCACATTCTTTGAATCGAATTTGTTTCTGTTATTAATTTCGACAGGATCTCGGCTCCATCCTCACCTTCCTTCAAATTTGCCACCCATTGGATAATGAAGATTTCTTCAAACGTCTGGTTCTGCGTCCTCTGAAACAGGGAGATCCTACTGGTGCAGAATTGCTTCGTGTAGGTTTGCTTCGCTAGTCAGGTAGTTGCTCTGACCCTCTGCTAGGCCTTGATGAGTCATATTTGCATTCGGAGAACGAAGGAGGTAAGTTCTTGACTGACGCACTGCAGTGCTTTTCAATCCTGACGCTGCACCGAAGATGCAAGATAGTGAGGGGAAATCCCTCGTACCTCTTCCACCAGTGAAGTCCCTCTGTCTACCGCTCCCTTCAACTACTCACTCATGGTAATAGGTCGACATCACTTTAGTCCCTGTGACACTTGGTGACGAGGCACGAGTAAGTGTAGTTCTAAATGTGTTGTGCCAATCCCGATTACGTTCCCCAGACACTTTATGATACAGTGGAACTTCTTTCCCGCCAGCGAGTCGAAAGCCTAATGAATCAAGCCGGAGGAATGAACCCTGTTGTGGGTGTCTCCTTGAATCTGACCATTTTCTGAGCTTATATATGTCTAGGTATCCACTAACGTTCTAAGCATGCTTACCCGCTTGCGTCAAATTGCTCTCCATCCAGGATTGATCCCAACTGACTACCTGGATCAACTTGGGGCGAACGAGGACATCAACTCTACTCACGGCTGCGCAGTACAAATCACACCCGAGGTAAAAGCTAAGTTGGAGACGGCCATTCTTCAAGCGATCGAGGACAACGAAGAATGTCCTGTTTGTTTCAATGAGATGACTGAACCTAGGATTACGTCGTGTGCCCACGTCTTCTGCTTGGCTTGGTACGCCCTGGTTTTTGTTGGTGTTTCATTTCAGCTCATGACACAAAGTATATCGGAGGTGATTGCAAGGGATCCAAAGTGCCCTATGGTATGCTATTTTTGTCCGCTTCATCGACCGCGTCGCTGATTCACTCCCAGGACCGCCGTCCTCTTACCATGCAAGCTTTGGTGGCGCCGCCACCTCCTACGGACCTTACACAAGCCCCCGCGAAACAAGACATTGATGAAAGCGACCCATGCACTGGATCGTCTGCCAAGATTGATCAACTCATCCACCTTCTGAAGTTGATTCCCAACGACTCAAAAAGCTTAGTTTTCTCCCAGTTTACTTCTTTCTTGGACAAGGTAATCGTGTTTTACGACCATGCTCGTGTGTTTGCACTGACACGTTGGATAGATTGGCGAGGCATTGGAGGAACATGGGAAAGTTTGCCAGTTGGAATACTCTTGGACATTGTGCTGAATATGTCTGCAGGATCACATATGTGCGGTTTGACGGACAGTTATCTGCAAGAAAAAGACAGGAGGTGTTGGAGCGGTTCTCCATTCCCCTTGACGCCGATGAATCTCCTGCTCCAGGAGAACCCCTTCCACCTACTCGCCGGCGTCAAACTCAATCACAAATCACGATAGTCGAGGATGACGAGGATGCCCCCGATGGCAATGACTCGGACTTCGTCGCCGGAAATGACACCGACGACGACGACTTTGAAGAAGACATTTCGACCCGCGTAAAGAAGAATAAGGCGAAGGCAAGGAAGAAGAAAGGAAAGGGCAAGGCGAAAGCGATGCCAGCCGTGAAGCAAGTTTTCGACGGCTCTGCCTTCTACGCCGAGAACCCCAAGGTCATGTTGATTTCGCTCAAGGCGGGTGCCTTGGGTCTCAATCTCACAGTTGCAAACCACGTCTTTTTGTGGGTCTTGCTTCATTTGCTGTGTATATTTAGATGCTCATGCATTTCATCAGGATGGATCCGTAAGTAATCGTATGACCATTCGTTTCATATATTGATTGGTGTTTTTTTGGCTTCCGTTCCATGCTCAGATGGTGGCAGGTAATGTGATCAGTCAAGTTGTGGCGTCTTCTCTGCTGATAATTCTATAGGAGGGTATCGAGAGTCAGGCCATTGATAGATGCAATCGGTAAGCAGAGTGTCATTTCTCGTTTCGTTGACAGATGTTAACGTTCCTCTAGTATCGGACAGAAGAAACCCGTTCACGTATACCAATTGATCGCCGAAAACACTGTCGAATCCAAGGCAAGTCATCTACTCGATTGTCACAGACTGGCTTCTCAATGTCGACCATTCGTTCTAGGTGATCGAAATACAAGAGAAGAAGAAACGCCTGATCCAGCATGTATGTAGTCCTCCCCGCATATCCAGATAGGGTTAACACCGACACATCTTCACAGGCTTTCTCCGGCACTAAACGAACGGAGACTCAAAGGGAGAAAAGGGAAGCAAGGCTCCAAGGTGAGTGGTAGTGCTCTCGTTTTTTGGGCTGCTCAATGATGTTTGCTTTAGATCTTGTGCAGCTGTTTGGTATCCGCGACCGGCACACCTGAAACCGCCCGCGCGGAGAACAATTTTATAGAGTATACTTACTTTTGCGGTACATACAGTATCATATAGTGTCTTCAGTATCACACAAAGCATAATTCAGTCTATGTTCTCTTATTGCAGTTACCCTCAACAATACCTTATTGATGGCAGACAGGGGATATCCTAAAATAGGAAACTGTACAGTTTCGGCAACAACCGGGAGGCGTCAAATCTTAATTAGTGTAGTGTCGGGCGACAATAGAGACAAATAGCGAGCTCGTCGCCGAGGCGAAATTCACACTTGCACTTCAAGACCCTCAAGAACATCTCAAAATGGCCGCGGTTCAAACCCTTCCCAGGGACGTCTCGAAAATTGGCCAGGAAATCAAACTCTTCGGCAAATGGGACACCCAGGAGTAAGCATCCATATGCTCGAAGAGGAACTTGTCATTGATCATAGCTATAGTGTTGAGGTCAAGGACATCTCGTTGACCGATTACATCCAGGTCCGCCATGCAGTCTACCTCCCACACACTGCCGGTCGTTATGCAAAGAAGCAATTCAAGAAGGCCCAAATGCCCATCGTCGAGCGTCTTGTTGACAGGTATGTCTATACCGTATAATACCACCGAAACAGAAAGGGAAGATCTGAGGCGTTTGACTTGGCTACCAGCCTGATGATGAAAGGTCGCAACAACGGCAAGAAGCTCCTGGCCGTCCGCATCGTCGCACACGCGTTCGAGATCATTCACCTCCTCACCGACCAGAACCCTATCCAGGTTCGTACGCTTTGGATTGGGATGTTTTGGGTCGGTTTTTGATGTTCTGTGGCGTGCCTAGGTACTCGTGGATGCGATCGTCAACACCGGTCCTCGAGAAGACTCGACGCGTATCGGTTCGCAGGGTACTGTCCGTCGTCAGGCCGTCGATGTGTCACCTCTGCGGAGAGTGAACCAGGCGATTGCTCTTCTTACCGTTGGTGTAAGTAGCGCGATGCATTGGATGTGGATCTTGTTCTCATAGCGATTTGATAGACCCGCGAGTCGGCATTCCGCAACGTAAAATCTATCGCCGAGTGCCTCGCTGATGAGCTCATCAACGCCGCCAAGGGTTCGTCGAACTCGTATGCCATCAAGGTCAGATATAGTCCGTTATCTGTGATCGCTCGTGCACTGACACGATCCTTGTGCAATCAGAAAAAGGACGAGCTCGAACGTGTCGCCAAGTCCAACCGGTGAAAAAAAATTCGATGCCCTCTGCAGTGCATATATGCGGAGGACTTGGGTTCGCGGTACAAGTATGGCTGCAACATATGGGCTTTTTTTTCATTCGCACTCGATATCTCTGTTTTCTCCATATTTGCATCTGCTCCAGGCGCTTTAGCCCTCATGAATGCAACCCATGCTTTTATTCATGTATCCTCGATGACACTTATGCATGCAATTATTGCAACATGTTCTAATCTGGGCTACTTTCGACAGCGTTCGGCCGACTACTGTGCTCGGCGCCGCTTCTTCAACGTTAACATTCACCGGGGAACATCTGAATGGGTATCCCAGTGGACGAACGCGGCATTATAGATTGTGGGATCCTGGCATTTTCCGAGTCTTCCATAATCCATTGCTTCATTGATTCAGAAAAAGGCGTATATAAAGCCAAACGAGGGAGCGGGCCTTTCTCCAACAAGGCATTCACCTTTGACTATTCCGATTTGATGCCCCCCCATGGGGTTAATGACCCTCGTGCGTCCATGTACTACACTCGACAGTCCAATGTCCAGAGTTAGATTATTGTCACACAGTTCACACCTTCATACTGACACGGACAATACTCGTCCTCGGGTCTCCTGGAACATTCCATTCGGTCTGGAAAGGTCCACATGACGGAGCGCCCCACCAGCATAGTATCTAGGCCTTCGATGCACTTATATTGAGTGTAATGACAACATGCGTACAGCCCTGGACGTCTGGACGGTGTGGCACAACATGCCACATTTACCAGTATTCGAGACTGGTCTAAACGTTGGACAAAACAACATCTGGAGCACTCCAGAGTGCTCTACTAGTAGGCCCGCTCTAGATTGCTCCAGAGCGGCCTGGATTCCGGTTTGTCTGACGTTTAAGCCAGTCTTCAATCTTGCTAACCGCGTTGTGTGGGGAAGCACCGTGTCATCGCCGCTACTAGAACGTTCCAATCTCCAAATATCACAGGGTTACCAGTGTTTCAGACTCGGACTGGTCTAAATGTTGGACAAGACGGAATCTGGAGCACTCCAGAGCGCTCCAGGCCTGCTCTAGATCATTCCAGAGCGGCCAGGATTCTGTCTTGTCCAACTTTAAGCCAGTCTTCAATCTTGCTAACCACATTGCGTCATGGATGATCATGACTGTGGGCGTTAACTAAAGCTGGGTATAAAGCCCCTTTTTTCTGCAGGATTGTGCCTACCCATCCCCTCATCAACCCGCATCAATCTCACACAATATGGCAGACGCAGCTGGATGGCATCGATTCAAACAAGTCACCAAGTCTGTGCCCAGCGGACACAAACTCTACCGTGCTTCCGCCCCCAACTACAATGGCCATGATAGTGATCAAAATCTCACTCAGGCAGCCGTCGACTTCCTCGTCAGCCAAGGCATCAACAGCATCATCAGTTTCAATGAATACGAATACAAGGCAGAGGAGAAGAAGAGATTGGCCGACGCACGACCGCCAATCAAATACTTGCATCTCAAGCTCGGGGACTTCAAACCACCTACCCTCCCGCAGTTCAAGCAGGCGAACGACTTTTTCCTGCAGAACACGTCGACGTTGGTACACTGCGGCTATGGCCACGGTAGAACCGGGACGGGTATCACCGGGCTACAGATATACACCGAGAATGGCAAGAACCTGCAGCCTGTGGCCAAAACATGGACTACGGCGCTTGACAGCGGTGGGAACAACGTCGAAAAACGGGAGCAGGTGTCCATTCTCTGTGAACAGCGAAACCTCTTCTTCCCGTACGTACCGCCTCTCGGGGGCAAAGAATATCTTTATTTATTTAATGTTATTCGTAGTCGGGTCACAGGCATCCCCATTGGCAATCCCAGTCAGGCGTTCGCCATCATCAACTTCGCAACTGGCTACTACCTGACGCTCTCGACTAACAAGGCTAATGTCATCTCACTCTCTCCGGAAACGGTGGAGGCCACAGCCAAGATCGAGCAAATGGTAAGTGGTCCGGAATGTCTTGTATAACCTAAACTATGCTTATCGACATCAAACTGTAGTACCAATGGGTTGTCTCGAAGGATAGCCAGGGCAACTATACACTCTCAAACAAGGCGGCTTCCACTAATTTTGCGCTTACCAAATCGCAATCTGCCATCATCGATGATCCGGTGACATACGGTACCCAAACACAGGGAAATGCACTGTTCACGATCAGTGAAGTCGCCTCGGGCGACAAAGGACGCTATGTGTGAGCCCTAACCTTTGCCGTCGATGTCGACCTGTATTAATGTATGTTAACTTTTGTAGCATCTCTCCCAAACCTAGCTCCATCCTTGCGGTAGCAATCAAAACACCGAACAACGACGTTTCTCTCACTCAGTCGGTACGTAGCTACCGATACCTCGTACTTAGAAGCCGAGACTCATGGACCATTGTCCATATTAGGCACAGATGCCTGCTTTGCTTTCATCCAAGAACGAGAGCAACAAATTCGGGCTTTGGATTCTCTTGTCGGCTAGCTTCGGAGGGTGAGGTTAATCTGAAAGGTGAATCAAGGGCTTTGTAGTGTGTACGTGTTGAAGATGATAAGGATTTGGCAACGAGTTGGTGTACATGTATGTAGGATATACTGTTGTTTCGTCGTGTACAATCAGGCAAGTGAAAAGCATGGATGATCGATATCTTTGATACGCATGATTATCCGCCTCTAAAGTACTACCGATCTCGAGCCTTTTCGCTGCGCGTGGCGCGTTGAGAAAGAGACAGAAAACCATGCAGTCTACCTCCGGGCCCACACTGCTGGTCATTATGGAAGAAGCAATTCAAGAAGGCCCAAATGCCCATCGATGATCGAGCGTCTTGTTGACAAGTTCGTGACACAAGTATGCCTATACTGTGATATTGTCCTCACCGACCAGAACCCTATCCAGGTTCGTACGCTTCGGATTGGGACGTCTTGGGTTGGGTTTTGATGTTCTGCGAGGCGCCTAGGTGCTCGTAGATGCGATCGTCAACGACGGTCGTCGAGAAGACTCGACGCGGTTTGCAGGGTACTGTCCGTCGGCAGGCCGTCGAAGTGTCAAAGGCATCGTTGGATTCAGACCTTGTTCTTACAGCGATTTGATAGACCCGCGAGTCGGTATTCCGCAACGTAAAGTCTACCACCAAGTGCCTCGAGCGCTGATGAGCTCATCAACGC
Organism: Boletus sensibilis; assembly: GCA_038092655.1. Taxonomy (NCBI): domain Eukaryota; kingdom Fungi; phylum Basidiomycota; class Agaricomycetes; order Boletales; family Boletaceae; genus Boletus; species Boletus sensibilis. The sequence continues at coordinate 1,043 of JBBPQU010000113.1, read as the reverse complement.
AGCCAAAGGTTCGTCGAACTCTGAATCGTATGCAATCAAAGTCAGATATTGCATTTGCTCGTGCGCTCATGCGACTCTCCTACAACAGAGAAAGGACGAGCTCGAACGTGTCGCCAAGTCCAACCGGTGATAAAATTTCATTTTCCCTTCTGCAGTACATATATGCAGAGGACTTGGGTTCGCTGTACAAGTATAACGGTACGGCTGCAATATATGGGTTTTTTTTTTTTCATTCACACTCAATCTCTTTGTTTGGTAGTGTTTCCTAGTCTCGGACCGTCCATTCTAGGAAGTACCCGTCCAAAAGGAGCGGGTGTGTGTAATATAACGGCCCTCCGGGCACCCCTGGACCCGCAAGTTTTCATTTTCATTGAGCATTATATAAATAGCGTTCTGTGGGAGTCAGCGAAAAAAAGCAAGGAAGATACATTAGAGTCATTAAGGAGAATGTAGCGACAACGACGATGTGTGCAAGATCTATGCTGAAAGTACGTAAGGTTTATCATACCCGATGTGCCTAGCACAACGATTTCCACCATATAATTTTATGTTTTCGCTCGTCTTGAGTTTCCATTGGCAGGTCGTCAGCTATGATGTGGATACGTGTCCACAAACACCCTCTGTCTTCGGTTGTTCTTCGGGTCTCTGAACATCCCGTTGCATGACCACAGATATGGCGAAACTCCCCTCGCTGTTGCTCTTGTTCGCGTGACTGCATTGGGGTTTTGATGTGCATGCCACGTTCCCTATATTTGCGCAGCCCTGCGGCACGGAAGGGAGAGGAAAGGGACGAACGAAAAGGAGTTCGACAAGCTAATGAGAAGCGATACTGACTAACCGAGAAGACTTCGGCATTTCCTAATATGGTACTCCTTTGAGACGATTTTTGAATCTGAGACCTGGACCTTTCGGGTCCAGGAACACTTCCTTCCTTTTTGCCATCTGCCTCAAGCGCTTTAGCCCTCGTGATTGCAATCCATACTTTTAAGTATCCATGTATCCTCAATGACACTTGTCATACCGGGTACTTCTTCTTCAATGTT
>JBBPQU010000112.1:0-38159 GCA_038092655.1 Boletus sensibilis | reverse complement strand
TCGGACGACTCTCCTGGTTATAACTCATATGGTAGGCGGCGCGCACCTCGCCAACAGTTTGCTTGTCTCCAAAGATATGCATTCTGCTGCGCAACCTCGATACGTAGAGTGAGTACCGCAATAACGGATAAAAAGTCACAACAACAGGGTATCTTCGTGACAATGCCAGGGGCAGTGGCGTGCGAGAGGGTACGTGAAATCGTCAACTCGGGGCATAATCAAAAATGATGGGAGGTAGATGGCGGGTGACGCACGATAGGTGTCGAATGTGCACAAAGTAATGCAGGGAGTGGATGTCATCGACGGGAATGGAAAATCGTAAGGTGAGTATGAGGGGGTTATTCACATGGAAAATATCACTACAACTAATCCAACAACAGGTTTATCCACAATTAAACCAAGAGGAGCGCATGTTTTTCAAATGAAAAAAAAAATGGGTGAGTGGCAGCAGCGCGTGGGTATTGTGGATGCAATGGTTGGTGGGCTGATGGGTGTTATACAGATGAGTCCGTTATGTGCGCAGAAGAGTCCAGGAAGAAGCCAATGGACGCCAGCATACATTGGTCGGAAGGGTCTAATATCCGTGGTGCGCTGCGAGCATGCTTTCGAAATTGAAGAGTTGCTCAAACGTGTCTGGGTTCTGCGAATCGGTAGAGTATTGACTCGCTTCTATCACCATAGGATCATAGGGGCCAGGGGTGTATCCGATGTTGAAGGTCCCAGGTGGAGCGGATGACAAAATCTCGTTGCCGCACCCGGGAATACCAAGCTCGACAGGTGGAATGGCGCTCATGTCGAATTCGTCGCCCGCAAGCATTTGACCCTGGATTCCCCATGCACTAGCCGTTTCCCACGAACACGATGGGTAACCAAACTGCACGTTGTCCAAGGGGCCTCCGCAGAAAGACCCAGCCTCCACCTGTGAACCTAGCTCGTCACATGGCGCAACAGGATACGAGAAATCGGCTGGTAAGCAGTTCATGGGAGAGAATGTGCCCGACGCTGGCGATGACGGCCCGGATCCTGAACTGACCGAGGACGCAGGCGATCCCATCTGGTGGACGACATGGCTCATCGACAGAGGATGGGGGTTTTCGGGCATTCCATGATAAAGACCACCGGCCTTTCGAAAGCGATCAGAGGACGGTCCATTCGGAGCCATTCAAACGACTTACATTGACACCTGGGAACACCTCCGACGGGGAATATTGCTGCTGGGGCATAGCAGTATTCGAAGCCACGAAATCGAACTGAGAAGCCGAACTTGATCCGTGATCCGGATGCGATGCTCTCCGGTTGATCATCGGCAACATTGATGGTGACGTAGGGCACGAAGGCATGTAAACTGACGGAATCTGGATTGTCTGGCGAGGTGGCGGCGTAGGAGCCGAGGATGAACGACCGTGATTCTTTCCCGCAGGTGCGCACAGGGGAAGGACGAATGAAATGCTGGTTTCCGAGTCGCCTTCTTCGCCACGTTTCCCCTTCTTACCCCTCCGATCCTTGGTCCTCTGGGGTCGATAAACGTAATTGGGGTACATCTGCTCGTGCTCCTTCTTCTTCTCCTTTGCCAACTCCTCCCAATACAGACGCTCCTCGGGTGAGAGTGCCTTCCATTGTTGGCTGATCGTTTTGGACAGATCGGCCTGGCGCTGCTTCTTCGCTGGCCCATCGAGTGCTACCGCTTCCTCTTGGGCGGCCTGACGGTCTTCGCAGCATTTTCTGCGGAATAGGATGAACGCATTCTCCGGGCGCTTGATATAATCCTCGTCACCCTTTTTAGGTCTGCGCTCGATATCGCTGCATATTGACGACTTGCGCCGTTTCTGCGACGATGATGGCGATGCCGGGAATGTGGACAGCGATGTCGTTGATGTCGTTGTGGAGAACATGGATGTCGATGATGATGATGTTTCTGAAGGTGAGAATGGAGAAAGAGTGCGAACGAGCGTGGGCTGTGAAGGACTGAGCGTGAGCTTCTGGAGATCTGGCTCAAAGGGGGAAGCTATTGGAGACGAGTAAGGACTGGTTTCGGTTTGGTTGAAAGGAAAAGTGATGGCGCGCGGCGTCGGAGAAACAATGGCCAGGGATGGCGGTTGGATGGTGTCCGTAATCACCTCAAGTGCTACGCATGGTGAGTGGTTAGACGCTGATTTACGACGACGATGAGTTGATTGGAGTGTAGGGAGGACTTACATTGAGAAGGGGTATCGCGAGTGCGAAGTGCAGGCATGATTGTTCACTGTCTTGGGGACGGCGAACAGTGGCTGCTAGGTGAGCAAACTCGTTCGGGAAAGGGGGGAATAATGGGAGGGAAAGGGATAATGACGGCTGGGGTTTGAATAATGAGGTTTCGCTGGCGGGAACGAGGCTACTGATGGATGTCGTTGTCACACAAGCGCGATCGCAAGACAATTGGGCGAGTGGGGCACGAAAAGCGACAGACAATACGGACTACTCGTTATATACGTTCAATCAAACTGCACGTCGAAATTGCGTTGAACCTAAACCTTGCGAGGGATGCGGGCAGGGGCAAGATACCGGATTCGGATGGGAAGACCCGGATTTGTGAGACAATGAAGGCGAACGGGAGATGACGCTTATCAAATCGACACCCGTGCTTTGTCGTATGAGACCAATTTCGTGTCCATTCCGTGTACAAACACCGCACAAACAATTTTGTTATTGTCTTTTGGCCGTTTTCGCCACCTTCCTCGGCCGGCGAAATTCCCAAGATATCATGCAGATGCTCTTCTCCCAATTTCGCTAAAAATTCCGTATTTTTCCCTCCTCCTTATCTGCAAATTCAGATCGTGACTCGTCAAACTTGACACACGTAATATCTTCCATTGGCCGCACCTAACTTCCCGCGGCACGACGACTGGCTCAACCCAGACCAGTCTCCGCCGACGGCCCCGCTTGCTTGGATCGCTGTCTCCGATTCTGAGCTCCATGTCTGTGGTTCCTTCCGTCCACCTGTGCTGGGTGCCACCCGATTTGCGCAGTCTCGCTGGAGCGCACAGCATCTATTCAACTTTCCTTTTCTGGAAGCTTTGACCCAACAGTCTGTCCCAGCTCTCCCATTCCAACAGTCGACGATAGCGAGGCCATCGAAAAAGTCCCTCCAGTCCCACCATCCATCTGGACCCTCTCCTAGTGGCTGTGGAGGCGCTGGCGTGATTTACCTTTGCCCCCTCCCTAATCGCTATCATATGTCAGCTTGGCTGTCTCGGTCGCCACTCCTTTCCCGATAGCTACCGTTCCATCTCTTTCTCTGTACCATTTCCATCGGTTTCATATCCGATATCAACCCGGCTCTTTACGCGCCGCACTCCCGACCTCCCGTACGCAGTGAACATGCGCCGCCGTTATGATCTGTCTCTGTATAGCCTCTGGGTATTGGGCACGGGGTTTCGAAGTGGTCGACGTCATCAAGGGATGCTCGTCGTGCCGTAGTACTAGCAGTGTACAGCACTCGTATCCATCAGCCCCGGACTCCACCTGGAGGTTCGTTCATCTCGCTAACGCGGAGGTGTGACGCCATATGCTCTACTATTCGCTCGAGTTTTTTTTTTCCACCTCCGTTATGCACGGCACACGGGTCTTGGGTCCGACATCAGGACAGTCGGCCATGGAAAATGCGTAATTATTGGAATGGGAAAAAGTGACGCCATGTATCGTATGTGGCGGATGCTGGAGCGAAGCTCCGAGTCGTCCCGCCCGCTCTCGCACTGTCGCCCGAATTCCTTTCGCAATCCATCACGCACGTGTTGGTCATTTACCGCCGCGGACATTTCTCGTCCCACTCCCAAGAAATCACCCGCCGTTCCAAAAAAATCGACGGCGTGTGGGAGTAACATACCCTTTACCGTGACAGGTCGTGGCAGATGTCGTAAGTTGGCAAAAGTCGACCCTCAGGAAGACTCGGCCCTGTAGAAATTGCCCTCTCAGCGATTATGTTCCGTCCGTAGTTCTCAGAGTGCCGCAATCAATCGGAGGCCCCTTGTGCTCCCCCGCAAAAGTCTAAATCTGCGTCATTCCTTGATCGGGATGATCAGGTGTCAGTATGCCTTGGAACATAAGTGCCCAGCTTTGCTATCGCTTGGAAACCATGAATGAACGGATCATCGTCGAGGGACTCGGCTGAGGACCTGGCATTTCAGGGACCAAGCGCAGCCGGAACCTGTGCAACTGACAAGCTGAATGATCCTGAGCTCCCCATTCCTCACCGCAAGTGTAAGAGCTCACAGCACCAAAAAAAAAAAAGGAATATCAATCGATAGTCTGATCGTGGGTTCGCGTCTTGTCTTTTGGAAAATATGAGTTCGGAAGCAAACCCTCCAAGGACCCCCATTCAGATGAAACGGTATCAGATATGCAGCGCTCTTATCTCTCCGAGACGCGGAGGAATATCTAGCCGAGGCGACATTCGACATCCAACTGGAGAAACATTCCACGAAGAAGCCACATGAAACATATATCGTACGTCACCCATGGATGAAAGACAGAAATCGCTCAGCATCTGAGCAAACAGAGGCCACCCTGACAGCCTTACGAGCAAAACGTTCGTCAGGGGTTCGGGAACCAAGCGTTGGCTGAAACGTTTAGCAGGGGCATTCAGGTTTGGGGACACCTGGGAGAAACTCGTCGGGCCTCAGTATGCCATTGAAAAGTCATCCGTTCTCTGCGCATCACAATCCCGACGCCGCTTTCTCCATTAACTGATTTGAAATTGTACATGAGCGCTAGTAGACAGACAATAGACGAGTCCGCCTGATCAAGAGCCACGAAGATGATACAGAAGCGATAAATCCGCGCACCGACTTGGGCACCAGGCTGCCCAGTTTGCCAGGGGTGTGACCATTTTTGGGAGACATGGAGGGAAGGTATCAATGGTCCACAACACAACTCCGTGCCACGAGGCACCTTCCAGCCTCCTAGGCTGGGATTCCTCACCACTACATACGATGTGGTGTCACAGAGGACGCCGTCCAGCGGAGGAGCGCATCCCAGGCCCGGCCACACCCGGCATGCGAACGCATGACGTGTGACGTGGCTGTGTCTGAATGCGGAAACCACGAGGCGATAGTACGCATCACCCGTTCTTGTGGGCATCGGGATTCCTCGGAGGAACTCCGTCGAAAGAGGCCTCTCGCGAAAAAGCGTGGGGCGGGGGGATCTTGAGGTTGGGGGAGGAAAAGCGGTTTAGTTGCGGGCGTTCTCAACACGTGGAACGGTATTATCTACCCGTTGATCCCGTATGTGCGATAGCTTCATCACCGTCCCCTGCGTCAGCGCATGGTGTAGGAGTCATACCATAGTAAAGCTGGCCATGTGGATGTGGTAATACGAGAATAATGAGGAAGCATGCCCCGCAGCCCCGAGCGATCGTGATGCATGATCAACTCACACCTGCATAGGACAGTCAATCGCTTCTACGGTCCCTTCGGCGATAATGTGTCTATTGCGCTGAACCCCCTGCTTTATTTGGATGGTGGATACTATCACATTCACGCCTCGTGTCGGCTGCCCCCATCGTGGGTAGCTCTGACCCGGAACATTGGATATGGGCACACGTTGCAGCAGGTTAGATGAGATGACGACTTCTCAACCGGATGTTGACTCGAGAGGCGTGGTAACGCCGTAGCAACTCCCGAAAGTCCGTGGTGGCGCAATTCTTGGCTGGTCCTTTCTGGGTATCGTTGGAAGGTGAGATGAAATATCGAGTCACTGTCAAACTGGATGTGAGATCATATGCAGATCATATGTAGGACGCAGCGTTATTCCGATACCGAATGTCTGACGATAAATTCAAACTTCTGCACTCACAGGTATAGAATGGTGACCGATCGGACTTGGCAGACGGGCGGAAGACTGTTCCACGTCTATACTTAACACGTACCGTCTTATAATCACACTACATCCAGATCACATGCAAGTCATAATCTGATGCGCCTGAGCGTGAAGAACGCGCGAACGTATAGTCAAAACCAGCGAACAATGGGTCGGCCTTCTAGGTATGTGAGCTATCAGCGCGAGAAGGTAGGGGATGGTGGTGCCTGTATTGACAGAACTTCTGCGAGGTGATACAATTGGCCCCAGTGAATCAGAGGTGCTATTCGGGTCGGCAGCGGCCGTTCATCTCCCGCACAAGTGAAACGCGATTAAACTCAACTTTGAACGTGTCAGGCTCGCGATGGGTGATGAATGATGAATGAATGGCTTCTATGGGTTATCAGATGAGCGATGTGACTCGATACCTTATCAGCCTCATACGTGCACTTCACAGATTGAAGATAAGTCCACCAGAAAACGAGGAGCACACTCGTTTGGGCATTTTAATAGTGACAGCATTGGCAAGTGACCTACGGGTTTGAGCCGAACATTCGTTCTTCAAGTTGATATTCGGGTTAGAGATATGACTTCATTGATCAGATGGCGAACTCTGGCGTAATTCCCTACTCAGGGCGAACACTTGGGTAAGCGGACGTACATACATCTAACCACGCGATATCGATGTGAAAGGAACATTGAACGGGATCGACCCACGCCAAAATAGACCATTCACTTAGAGCTCAAAAGTCCGTAATCAGTCAACATGGTCGCATTCCACCAGCGACCAGTTACATCAGGAGTGATCTAAGATGAGTGGGAGTTGGTGTGAGCCAAGCCGAGTCATGCTTGTATGAGTAGTAATAATGATGGAACAGTAACAGCTTATAGGGAAATTGCATTAGCAATGAACATCATTCGATATTCTATTCATCCAGTACGGAAACTCAGTCGCGATAGGAATGCAGGGTGATGCGACTGTTCCGTGTGTGGAAACCACTACTATAACCCCATAGAGCGGACAATGCGAGATTAAGTAGATTCAAAGGGGCGGAAGCTGTGAACGCATCCAGACGATTCGGATATTTACGCCGCGTGAGGGCAAGGCAATGTGACAGGGGAAAACGTGGCGTGTTACGCCTACCACAGTAATTGTCCCATCTCCGTGAGAGGCGGTACATCATTGCACGAGTACACTCGGACACAGAACCTGCTCCGCAGTGATACGATTGGTGATACGTGAAACCGCGAGCGAGAAAATGGAATCAGGCTTACCTGAAGTGACGGGCTCAATCTCGCCAAGGGCTGCAACTTCCATAGAATGCAAGTTCAATGTTACCTTCTAGTCGCAAAATCGCTCGATCGTGTGGTACACATTGCAAGCGTCGCAAGTTATGAAAGCGGGATGAAATTCAGCACCTGCTCATGATCCGGCCGACCCCTCCCAGGGCTATGGTGCCTTTCGACCGATCATATGTACTAATCAATCATGAGGGTCACATCGATGAACGAGTGGTTCGGTAGGTTTATTTGCACTTACGGAATGGAATGGAGGGTTCATGCACTCCGCAGGACCTAGACGGCCCCACCAATTAGTAGACGGAAGTGTCACACCGCACAGGCACGTATGCTACTGGCCATGGATTCCTGGAAAGTCAGCCTGAAGGAAGATGGTGGCTGGCAAACCTTCATCGATGACTAAGCGGGTCAACGTGTGACAATCAGAGGTGTTGGTTACAAGGGGGGTCGTCCTTGCCTCCTAGTTTGCCTCCTCTCCATCTCACAAGGTTTGATCCCTCGCTCCTTTTCCTTCCAAAGGCTCTGGAACGCACTCGAGGCACAGCCCGATGGACGGGGTGTCATTCAGCTTTCGGTCATGACTCAGGATTGCCAGACGTTCTGGCGGCTTCGTAGGCGCTTCAGCTTCCATCCTCGACTGTGCGTACAGCGAAGCAGCTATTTCCCGCCATCCGACCCTTACATCGGCGTCGATTTTTTCCTCTGCTGTCACTGTTCGACTGGGTTCTAATGGATCGAAGTTCGAGCGCCACTCGGAGGGCTGGCAGTGCGTATTTCGTTACGCTGTCGCGCAATATTGACGAGAAGCCTTTGCCTCATATGCGGCAGTGCCCACTTAGAACGTCACGGAACACGAAGCCCGCCGGATAGGATGGAAGCGATCGTCGGCATTGCTTAGTAAGCCTGCGCGCAGACCATTTGTTATGGAAGTTGTACACTGTTTGAGGACGCTCAACGTTACACGTGTAACGTCAACGACGTTCTCGCTATCGGAAAGAGCGGCTATTTCCGGAACCGATGGCGAATACGGTACTCCTCTGACAGCAGATCGTGACGGGGTGCCGTGTCTTCCTCAGGCTTAGCGCGACTTCACCGCTCGTCGTGATGGTTGATTTATTGAGGTTTTTACTGCGAATAATTACCTTTTTCTCACTATCAAGATCAAAGTGGCGCTGCCTCTCGTCGTTTCACATGTTTCACAATCAAAACCCCAAAATGACGCGGCGGGACCTGGACCAAGTTCTGGAAGCATTTGGACGCCAACATCATATTTCCAGAGAGTCGGATGAAAGAGGTGATTCGGAGCAGTTGCGATTCTGCCGTCACATCCGCTCACTCTCAATTTTATCCTCTCATCGTCTATCAGCACACGTTGACACTGCTGGGTCAATCATCTTGGTCAGTCAAAAGTCTCCTCTGTCATGCTCTCATCTCTTGGCTTGCAACAACATCATATCATCACATACATCTGAAGCACAGCCCAATGTACTATAACATGTCCACTACGACCTCGGAAATGACACTTCCATAGCCTTGTCCACACCCGTGTCAATTTGTCCGTCATTTGGTCACATGCAGGATGAACGCAATCACTTCCGCGGGGTACGAGTCAGTCCTGTCAATTTTTTGGAAAATCCACCAAAAATCCGCTCCAAGAGTGAATGTTAAACCGCCATACTATGGAGCGTTCCATATATGGTTCCAAACTGGGTTTCATTCAATGCGAATCATGCGATAACGGTTTGCCGGACCTATATGTTGTCGTACCGTTATTTCGGTTCGTTATGACCAAGATTGGTCCCGTCGGCGCCCGGTGACCATATCCGGAACAAGGGCACCAACCCGAAGTGGGAAACCTCATCGATGAAAGAAGTGACTCCCACTTCCACCACCAGGCCAACGAGGAGCCAAACTATGTTGGGGTTGAAGGATGCCCACATTACGCCCACTTCTAGAACGAAGTGGATATGATCATATCCGCTATCTTGATCGTTGTCAGGTGAACGCAACGAAAGCAGCGCTCAGAGGCAGCTGACCGATGACCAACGGGTCAGAAGACATCCACGCGAAGCGGATTCTGCAATGGTAAGTGCTCAGCGCTCAGCTCCAGATTCAAAACTTTACCGCACGAATTTGCGTTCAGTTGGAGGCGTACCGATTCAGGGTACAACCTCGGTGCTGATGCGGAGTTATTGCACTGGTAGGATTTGAAGCTCCACATCGGAGTCTAGCCGTTCACTTGGCAGTGAATGACGGAGGTTCTGAAAGAGTCTAGGATGGTAATTCACGTCACTATATATGTCTCCAACAGACCTAGTACTGACGTAGTTGCTTCGCGATGTAGCAGCGATGCGATGACTTCTGGTTCGGGCGAGAAACATTGGATATACCCAAGCCCAATGGCAAAACTCGAACTGATGATGTGGTCTTGAGCTACTATTACAATATTTTAGATTGGCTGACTACGCTGGAACTGGTGAAATTGCCCGACTACGCTACGACACAGCTTAGGTATAAACAAAGGTAAATACTTCACCAACTGGTCGATTACATCAGCCCAGTTAGGCAAGCTAAACCCTGGACCGGGGTTAAGGTTACTGGTATTACTTTACCACCATCGAAGGTACGTTTTTACACCACGAATTGCAAGAACTTCGAGTGTTCTAATGAGTTTGCACACTGGATCTTACGGCTCTTCCGTAGCCATGAAACGTCGTCAATCAATTTCGCCTCCACCACAGCGAGATACTGTGGCAATTCAAGCCGACGACGAAGCGAACACCACCAGTTCGGACGGACTTTCTACACACGCTTCGAAGAAACTGAAACTACTCGCTCATCATACCATCTGTTCACCATTTTCTGACTTCCTTCATCCATACACGGAGGATGCGCGGGCTATCTATGCGCTTCTTGCTTCGCACACCCCAGGAGGGGCTCCAGTCCACAGGGCACCTTTGGCGAATACCAATTCTGCAATGACGTGCGGGCACACACCGAATGTCATCGACGCGCTCATTGGAACGATTCTCTCCCAGAACACCTCGTCTGCCAACAGTTCTGCCGCCAAACGCTCCTTGGACAGCGTTTTCGGTCAGGGTGAACCCGGTTTCGAGAAGATGGCGAACGCGGACAGACAGATAATAGCAGATGCTATTCGGTCTGGCGGTCTCGCGAATCGCAAGGCAAAGATCATCCAGGAAGCGCTCATTGCAGTGAAGAAGAAACATGGGCGGTACGACCTCCAACGTCTCGCCGCGCCGGGAGTGACGGACGAACGTGCCATGCAAGAGCTCGTCTCGCTCAACGGCGTCGGCCCAAAAACGGCTGCGTGTGTATTGTCGTTTTGTCTCGGACGACAGGCGTTCGCGGTGGACACGCATGTGTTTCGGTTGTCGAAACTGCTGGGATGGGTCCCGAAGACTGCCGATCGTGTTGGCGCGCAGGCTCATTTGGAGCTGAAGATCCCACCTGAGCTTAAATATGGTTTACATGTGATGATGGTACGTCACGGACGTGTTTGCCGTGGATGCAAGAAAGACGGGAGAGGGCCTTGTCCCTTGAAGAGTTGGCTGAAGGAAAGAATGACCACGCAGCCCGACCCGGAAGGAATAGTCAAGGAAGACGGTGACCATGGCGACTCCAAGGCACTCCTACTGGGCATATAAATGGTTCACTGTCATCTTGTCTTTATTCATATTCATGGAAGCTCACTCACTCGAATGAATGATATGCTTCATCCTGATGTACGCAAGATCAGGTATTTACGCTATTGCTAAGCAGAAGATTCATAGCCAATGCATCCTCCCCATCATCATCTATGTAACATGGTCCATTCTCCTCCACTGTATTTCGAAAAATGCACCATACTCGCCCGTGACGTCGATTAACAAGACAGTCTATGATGACTAGAAGTGGGACTTTACCTGGGTAGCGGGGTACTACCCTGTGACGTCGTCAAGGGCGAGCAAGACATAGGAGGGGGAGAAACTGGCCTTGCGAAGGCCATGGAACTCAGACCTTTGCGGTATCAGTGAGACGCATTTAGATGTGATCGGCTTCCGACCCGATTCTGTATTCACACATCGCTGAAGACTCCATCCGGATACCTTGCTGCGTTCGACATTGTTGTGCGAAGATATGATCATGAAACGATACGCATCGCCTTCAAGTTAAAAAAGAAGGCATCATATTTGATTCTGTTCAACTGTTTCCCTATATATGGCCCAATAACTCGCTGCGCAACCTTGTTCCCCGTCCCCTTCCCTCCTCCCTCGCTCCTTGACTCTGAGTCTTTGCGAGTTGTTAAACTTGGATTGTCGGACATCGTGGTCTCTCTTGCGCACATCATGTCTTCCGATTTGCAGTCTGCTTTCGAGCTTCTCCGGCTACATGACTATGCTTCCCGTACGGTCGCTAATACATTCAGTCAATGATTAATCCTATAACCAATGCAGTTATTGTCGTCACTGCTGTCGTATATGATTATTGTGAGTAATGCTTGTGTGCATACTATTATTTTCAAACTGAAATGGCCATTGCAATCCTACCACTGCAGTCCTTAACTTTTCAAGAGAGGTGTGTGATTTCGCTCTCCACATCTTATCTGTTGGCTGACGATATTTAAGATAGACTATGTTTGGGTAAGGAAGCAATAATAATCAAGCCAGTACTAGGTTCTTGACAGTCTCGCAGCGCAAACCCTGGTCTTGTGTCTCTACAATGTTTGTTCTAGTGCGTATAAAGGCTCAGACATCTTATTGCACATGTTCCGAACTGACGGTTCCGTAGGTCCGCTATCTCGGTCTTTGTGGTGCTATGTAAGTCTATGGTTGCTGTAATGCATATCGAAACACACAGCTAACAACGAATCCATGCTCAAGTCTTAATGGCTTCTGTATGTTCAGAATTAAATTGGAGATTAATTGAGCTGATCAGATACATTCATAGCTGGCACTACCTTTGTCCCTGGCCCTCTGACAGTCGGTCTTTCTGCTTCGTACATTGTCTGTCATTAATGTCCGTCTTCTGGCAGACGTATACATCTCAATTCCGATTGTAAACTGTATTTATAAGCTTCTATAGGTGTAAGCACTTTGATTCACTGCCCTCCACAATAGCAGTATGACTCATCATGGATATTCTGAAGGTACTGTAATCACTCTGGTCACTGGCTGGGGGTTCCCAGTATTCCTTGTTGCTGCTGATTGTGAGTAACTGTACTGCCCGATTTCATTTCCCCCGATCATGCTTTCAAACTACAGTGATGATGATCCTGCGGGTGTATGCAATGTGGAAGCGATCTAAAAGGATCCTCTATGTCCTCCTGTTCATTTATGTGTCACAAATGACTCTTTCCTTCGTTTTGGTGGGTATCTACTACAATCCCCATACCTACCTATCAGGTATGTCTAGAGCTGGACTGCATGTGTCACCAAAATCTGATGCCAGTGGCCCTTGATCTCCTGCCACCCTTTTCTCCAGTCAAAATTGTCCGAGTTATTGATTTCCCTTTTTGCAAGTCCTCATGGAGCGACGCACCCAGCACGCTGCTTAATGTGTATTGTACAATCCCGCGATTTGTTCTCAGCGTTACACTGTTGGTTCTCGCAGTCATCCCAACCTTGAAGCAGTCAGTTGAGATGTACGAAGTGACCAAGAAGTGGCAGCCTAACCGGTACATGCAACAACTCCTGAGAGATGGATTTCTTTATTTCCTCATGTATGTCACCCTTTCCCCCTCTCTTTCGTTCCCATTCGTCACCATCACATTATCCTACCCATCTCGCTCTGGAGACTCGAGTACTCGCACAAAAACTAACCACTCTGATGTTTTCCCCTGAACTGCTAGGAGCGCGCTTTACAACATCGTTGATGTATCTGAAAACGAGTTTACAATAAACAATACTTCGACGTCCTTCCTGAGCATGGTTTGTTATATAACCATATGCCCCATGATGCCTCGGTTCATCATCAGCGTGCGAGAGCTGTATGACCGTGACCTCCGTGGTCACCGGTAGGGGATTGACACCGGATTTGGTGTGTTGTCGCAACCCACTGCCAATCAAAACGCAGCCGTGTCTGTGATGGCATTCGCGGATGTCGCCCGGGGGCAGGATCAGATCGTAGAGGGGGATGCGGACGACTGGGAGGCGATTCGACTCGAAGCGTTGGGAAATGGTACGCGTCAGGTTTGAACGAGAACTTCGGGATGGGCACCAGCGCTAAGCGATAGATGGATAGTAGAGGATGGTGGTACTACTTTGAATAGTTACTCGGATATCGAACTTACCTATACTTCCCTGCCAAATGCTTCGATGGTGCGCGATGCGGCAGAGGTATAGCCGACAAATACTGGGGAGGCACGAGCGAGTGCAGAGATTAGGTGAAGCTCTTCGAGGCATTGGCCGAGACGCGAGGCGAGCTCGTCGGGGTACTACGTGACGAGTTGAGAGAGCAGATGTTGCTGTGAGTGGGTCGTCATTGACGGGGACGAAGGAAGCCAAAAATGGAGGCGAATTGATTCGTCTGCATGCAATACGGAGAAGCCCTACGCGACGCCACGGTCCGACCCGGGCCGCGGGTTCTCCATGAAAACCAACACAACCGCCACTTGATTTCATCCACTTGCCTCGCTGAGTCGGTCTACTAGTAACTTACAACTGTGGTATAAGGAACAACCAGATTATGGAGTTCCACGTTAGTTGTCCGTATCGTCGGACAGAAGTACCCATTGACAAAGCATGCCAGTTGGGGCAGATCTCCAGGTACAGTAGACTTTCTCATAATGCATGAGGTGGTAATGCATATTAGCTCGTAATGCATAGCGTCGGGGGGCTACACTCGAGCCCTCTCCCAGCCAAAAACGCACTCTAATAATGCATAAATCTCACAGTGCATCAACTTTTGTCACTTCCGACGCTATGCATTATGAGAAAGTCTACTGTAAGTCTTCTTCAAGAGTAGGTGAGCGTCACCCCTCTCTTTCCGGTTGAACTCACGGCGGCCCGCTCACGTTACAGAAATTCGGCTCGCTCGCTCACTTCTGCAGAATAAATGATCACTCTTAGAAGCTTCTAGATGGATTGACACGATACAGTCAACTCAAAACTGGTCCAATACCGCCATTCTCAACGAGGAGCTTGGCGTCTATCTTCCTCTTGTTTCGGCCCTTTGTTATGCTCGTACACTCCACAAGTGAGCCAGTTCCCAGAAGAATTCTTGCTCGTGCCTTTTGCTGTCACTCCCTCTGAACAACCACTTAATTTGGACGAAATCGCGCTGCGTGTCCTCCCGAAAAACACGTGTTCTTCCTGAGGTTTGGAAAGCTTACCTCGCAAATGTCCGTCGAATGTGCCATGGTCTTCCTGGATATGTGACGTCCATCTTAACCTCCGACCATGCTGAGCACGCTCCAACCTTTGGTATCGCGAACAGTGGCGGAGGATATCGCGCTGCATTATTTGGCGCTGGTGTTCTCAATGCGATTGATGGTCGTACTCCTCGTCTGTTGACGTAGGGATGGGCGATTTATTACAGGCTGCATCCTATCTGGCTTGTCTTTCAGGAGGGTCGTGGCTTGTTGCTTCCTTTGCATAGGCGAACTCCTCCCATCAGGACTCATCTTCGGTGACCCTCTGTCGCTAGACTCAGCTGATGCTTATGGAGGCCAGCTTTCCCAGTTTGTGCAATCAACTTCGACTGGGAATGCGACGTTGGACGACGAGTATGTCCACAGTCCAGACCCTTCTCGAGGGGTTGCGAGGAAAGTATGAAGCGGATTTCGCGCTCAGTTTCAACGATATCTCTGTTAGGAACTTTTCTGGGCATTATGCCAACGGAACGAACGCGAACAATAATAAATTCCTCCCTTCCTCACGGGGCCGGACAGACTTTTTCGGGGATTGCTAATGTGTAGATCATGCCCGCTCTCCGCGAAACCCCTCGTTCATCAATATTTTGCATAGGTCGTCCTTTACTCTATACCCGCAGGCTTTCTCGATTATCGTTGCTATGCTCATTTCGCAGCACGCCCATTTTTACCATGATCAGCTCGTCTACGGTGGGCATTCCTCAACCAAACCCGATTCTGAGATTAAGGTTTGTAAGTATCGTACAATACCGATCCAATGGAATCCGTCATTGAGTGGCATTATAGATGAACTTGGTTCATATGATCCGACGCTAGCAGCTTTCACCCTGATCAAATACCTTGGCACAACAAAGTCTACCTATGCGTTACGATCTACGACCAGTCAGCGTTCCTCATCGGTGTAACATTTGATCTTGATACTGTCCTCAATACTTCAGTATGTCTCCTGGGCCTTAACCTTTCTATTACTTGTACTGATTGCGTTCGAGGCACAAGCAAAGGATACTCAATGCGACTTTCCCTCAGACCAGACTCATGCTTGGTGTCACTCTGTTCCCCAATGCTTTCTACGG
This sequence comes from Boletus sensibilis, assembly GCA_038092655.1. Lineage (NCBI taxonomy): Eukaryota > Fungi > Basidiomycota > Agaricomycetes > Boletales > Boletaceae > Boletus > Boletus sensibilis. The sequence continues at coordinate 22,583 of JBBPQU010000112.1, read as the reverse complement.
CGTGACAAACGGGACGTTCATGGACGCTGGCGAACATTTCATTGGAATAATGATGGTGGAAACAACGGGGAGCCTATTCCACTTCAACCTTTGATGGTAAAGACAGGGGAGGGGTCCTGATACTGACCATCTATGGAGTAAGGGATATGTTAACTCGACTGACAACCGAAACTATAGATGTCTGACACCCCTTACAACTTCGCGATTGGATCATCCTTGATCATAGGTACAGTTCTTGGGAACATACTACTCGTACCGTCCAGAATACGCAAAACAGGCCGTCCTTATTCCCTGAATGATACACCTTCCCTCCGGTTCCACTCACCATCTCTGATTTCATCACTCGGAATCTCGACAAGCCCGACGTTCTTTGGGTATGACTCGAGCGCTCGCGTGGACGCCATCCATCATCTACCTCTACCTCGCCAACGGCGGACTGCCTCATAATAGGGAATCGGCGGTGACAAACGTCACCTCAAGTGAGGTCGCTCTTGCGCAGTTGCACAAACTTGACCAGTCCTTCATCACCGCAACGCAAGGAAGACCCGAGATCACCGGAAAGCTGGCAAATCCCGAATGGCTGGCTTGCCTCGGTTACGCGGTGGTAGATCGTGCGAGCGCTAAGCTTGGGCCGGAGAGGACGGGTGTGTGTGCGAGTTGTTTTGGCAGATATTGTTGGAATGGTTCTGTGTTGAGTTGATGAAGGTCTGCACGGCCCATGAAATGATCAGCGATACCGATCCTTCTCCAGTTGTGCTCGCGCACACAAGGGGAGCGTATAAAGTACCAAACACTAGGTGCGACACGACTAGGAATAGCTATGATGGTGCATGGTATCGAGTTCGTTAACCCAGTAGTAAGGCTCAGCGCCGAGGAGACCGTCTACCTGCGATCGAATTTTGGTCTTTATCTTACGTACCTTCAAGCGGAGGTATACTCTCCATCATGACTTGGCCATTCTCGACGCACCTGACCGGATCATCATGTATCCAGAATGCAGGAACTCAAAACTATCAGCAAATTTAAAGACAAGAGCTTCACTCTGTCATGCGTGGCAGAATATGAGTAACTCTACAATGTGCAGCGCAGGATCCGTGGGTCTGAATGAAGTATACGGAGGCTGCGCGATTATTACCATTCAATCAACCTTCGTATGTAGTCTCTTCAGCACATGCTTTACCTGTCTCGGTGACTTCGCTAATTCGATAAATTGTTCCATCCTTAGAGCCGAAATTAAGTAACTCGGATGTCTCAGTGACACTGGCCGCGCTCTGATTTGAACAACTCGATTACGGTCTCAATAATCTCCATAAAGAGTTCGGCTGTGCGGCTCACCCCATTAGGTTGCCTTGATAAGTCCTCTTGTCTGAGCCCCTAGGCACACATCCACCAGGATGCAATTCTATGCAGAAGGATGACCTGAGCTTACACCACTGGCAGTTGACAATTTGGAGTGGGCCGCATATCCAATTAAGCTCGGCACTTCCCCTTGTCCCCTTGAGCTTGTGGATGTCCTTGTTTATTTGAACAAGGCAATGGCACTGGTGGAAGATGTTGATCAACGTGCCCTAGATAGTCATTGTAGTACTCTTACGCTCCGAGCTGACCAACCTTGGCTGGCACCTCTTTTTGGGCACCCATCGTCTCGATAACATGAAGCCGCCGATCTTCACGTGATAATTCTGCGGACACTGTACGGTCATTGCTAGACGGTCGTACGGAGAGTCCAGTTTTGTCAACTACCCCGCCGGGAATCTCACTCTAAGCTCGTTTCAGACACTGCAACTTGAAGTGAGTTTTCCGAACCTTTGAGAATTGAGACCCTCTATCAAATGGTTCTGTGGATGTCGCGGCACCGATAACGGATGAATCGATGAAGTTCTGAGGTGAAATCTGATGTCAGTGACTACACGACCCTCCGTTGTCGTTTATGCATTCGACGTCTTTGGGTCCCACGTGACCCGGTGTTGGCTTGATAAACCAGATCTCACACATTCACAAGGTATCCAGGTGTCCTTCACCATGCCGAGCTCGTGCTGTAACAAAGTGGCCCCAAACGACGAGGCATTACTAACGAATGTCGTGAACGAGGCATACAGCAAGAAATCCCGAGAAGGTGCTGATCGAGCCTGTATGTGATCACCTTCCCTAAGCGCTCGTCGTGTCCACGTCAATGACTGTAGAGTCTTACCAGATTCAGAGCGTGTCGCAAATGCGTTTGGATACTCCTCCGAACAGCTACAGTCGGTCCCAGCCGAAGCACACATGGGATTGGGCTGCGGAAATCCCGTTGCGGCGGCAACGATAAAGGAGGTGGGTGATAAGCCTCTGTTGTTCTTGGTACAACATGACAAATGTCGTCACCGAATTGTTGGATATGTATAGGGAGAGACGGTGCTTGATCTCGGCTCCGGTGGGGGCATAGACGTCTTTCTCGCTGCTGCCAAAGTGGGTCCTACGGGACAAGTCATTGGGCTAGATAACTCAGACGTGGGTCCGATAAGCCCAGAGACCGAAATATGTTGATCTCAGACGAACGTACTAGGATATGATTGCTCGAGCTCGACGTAACGCTGCAGCCAAAGACCTCAGGCCACCCCATGTCGCGATCGTGAAGGCTGCGTTGACAGGAGATCTGCCGATTGAAAGCAACTCGGTGGATTGCATTCTCTCTAACTGCGTGATCAACTTGTTGCCGCCCGCGGGTAAACTTAAGGTGATGCAGGAAGTGTACCGCATTCTCAAACCTGGAGGGCGTGTCAGCCTCGACGATGTACGGCCAACTAGGCATACCCATACATGACTTTCTCATGCACCCACAGATCATAGCCAAGAAACCCTTTCCGGATTCCTTGCGGTCCAATATGGCAGCGTATATTGGCTGTATTTCCGGTGCCATTCTTCTTCAAGACTACCAAGCGTTGATGCAGGACGCGGGCTTCAAAGGTGGGTCAGTGTTGGAAGACGCGATGTCATCGGTATCAAGTTTATGTTGGCAGATGTCTTATTCGCAGAGAATCCAAGTAACCTCAATGTCTATGGTTCGAGTGGATGTTGCGGGACGGAAAGTTCAGCGATATGCGCTCCCACTGATATCGGGGACTTGAACGAGTTGGCCCGTGAGCACTGTGCTAGTAGCGTATCGTTCGCACTGACCAACATCAACTCCTGGATTCAAAAGAGTCCTACCGAATCTATGCTACGAAGAGCGACGGCTCTACTGCTGCCAACTCCGTGCCGGAATCCGCTCTCAAAAATTGGTGGGACGCGTATCCGGCTCCAGTGTCATCTCCGAACAACTTGGAGTGCGGAGAGGTCGCGGATCTCATCAGGAATCCGGAACTCGGCGAGAAAGATTTTGTGGTAGTTGACGTAAGGAGAGGTGATCATGCAGTGGGTGTCCTGCCATCGACCATCGTGCGTTTGCCCGAAGGTAACGAGGTCAATTAGGGAGGTCATGTCCGCGGAAGCGTCCAACAACCGGCCCAAACTTTCTATGACGACCTATCCAAGTTTTATGAGGAACAGAAGGAGACAAGACAGGTGATCTTCTACTGTGGGAGCTCCAATGGTCGTGGGCCGCGGTGTGCTAAATGGTATTTTCATAAACGACATCGGAGGGGCTTTGATTCACCAATGCATGTTTAGGTACCAAGATTACTTGGATCAACAAGGAAACACCGAGTCGAAAGCGTTCGTGATGACGGGTGGTGTGAAGCAATGGGTATCGACATACAAGGAACAGGAGGATTTAGTGGATTTCGACTGAGAATCCAAGGGGAATGTTCAACCAATGGAGGACGCTATACGTTGTTCGATCTGTCTAAATTTGAGCCCGGGGAAGAACCTCCATTTCCATTAATTCGTGATGGCTGTGCGTCCGCGAACAGATAGGCTTGCACGCCGAAACGACTTGGAACGGAACGGATGTCAAGAGCCGGTTTAAGTTGAGCCTGGTGCTGATTACAACCCCATTGTCATGACACTTAATCTCGGCGAAGTGCGATCATCGCAACCTCAGCATGTGCTCACATGGGGACGCCACAGCTTGATCATAAGTCGACCAACGATGTCACTCGCTACCAAAAGGAGGCAAACTTGCGACAAAAGCACCCGAGATCTATCCTTTGAGGGGTCGGACTGGGCCAGCAGCACAGGTGGGCATAGAGATTGGTGTCGAGATCGTCATCGGAGGAGGAGCATGTCGATATGCCGTATTCTCCGCGGCCGCGAGAGAGAGAGAGAGAGAGAGAGAGAGAGAGAGAGAGACCAAGCTGGAAATTGATCTGTGGAACTGCTGCGACGGAAGCAACCGGGTGGACACACCGAACCACACAAGAGGACCAGACCAGTGGAGATCGGACCTGGGACACGACCAGAAATCGGGTCGTGTTCGTTTTATCGACTGCAGTCTGCAGCAGCGGGTAGATGATACGTACCCCGTAGCCAGTAATCTGACCGCTTCAAACGCGTCGGATAGATACGGAGCCCGATTGCCTGCTCGCTCGACTTGGCACGGGGCTTGGGGTATTTGTTGATAAAATGACGGTGAGCTGGGAGCACGGGACCTGCGTGGACCACGGAGTTGGCCCTTGGAACAGGGTAGCTCTGATGGCACTTGGCGAACAAGCGTGTTGCGGCACTGTCTGGGTTGGAGAGCGGCTGAAGTTCCAGCGTGACCAACGCTGGGGCTTGCAAATAAAGCAAGTTTTCTCCCAATCGTCGGGGAGGTTGTACCACGAGGCTTCCTCGAGGTCGCATCAAGCAAAGATAACAGACCGACGTTTACCTTGCGGAGTTACTGCTTACAGTTACAGTAATAATCGTCGGTTTTGCCGACAGGGCATGCTGTTGTCGCATTTTTTTTTGGTCTTGGTTCTTCTTCACAGGAGGGAATTTGAACATGTTGACTTTTGACTGAAGCGAAGAAAATTTCCGCACCTCTGAACGGGACAGCCAGGGCCCAGTTAAGTATCTCGTCTCGGGAAATTACTCCTGATGAAACAGGACAATTCCATGGATTTCTAGCGAAAGTTCAATAATTCTACGGTTACCGGCTGTGTTACTCCCGTGGGCTGCGGTTAGCTGTCGGAGAAAATGCCCTCTAAAAGCTGTCACTCGGCGATTCTGGGGGCGCCAAAGTCCGGGAAGTTTAGTTTCGGTGGGAACTGACCGGCCCAGAAAGCTCGACTCTTCCATTCCATTTGCCCCAGTTACCAAAGAGAGAATAAAGCACCACTCCTGCTCGGCCAACCTGCTGACATCCTTCTAGACGCTCTAACACCGTTCTGTGCGTACCTTCCTTCATCACTTCCCCAATCCTGATCCATTGACATCCTGACCTCTGGTTGTTTTCTCTTCACGATAGTCTAGTAGTATCCTCTGATCTTTACTCGCCATGCACATGATCCTTGAGCACGATATCCCCCAATGCAACTTGGACGACGACGGTGTGCTTTTTCTACTCTTTGAAATGTCTATCATCCGTTCTCATCAAAGAACTTATCAGACGGAATGCCTGCTCTTGTCGACAACCCGAATCCATCAATGACGTTTACGTTCTTCACCGACATGACACCCATCACTGCCCTGAGTGCGGATCCCACCATTCCGTTCGAAACAGTCTGGGAGAACCCAGTCCCAGCTCCCGCATCTCCCGCCGAGTTCGCCGAGCTCCCTGAAACCCAGGTAACGTTCCAAGGACCCGACCGCGCGAGCCACGGCAAGAAGCGAGACGCCTCTTATATCCCACGCCCGCCCAACGCCTTCATTCTCTTCAGATCGTCTTTCATCCGTAGCCAGCAAGTTCCTGAGAAGGTGGAGGGGAACCATAGTACTCTCTCAAAGATCATCGGTAAGTATTTTGTGTTTGTCATCATAAGTTGTGTGACATTATGATTACATTAACAGGCAAGTATTGGAAGACACTTCCTCGTGAAGAGAGGGAAGTCTGGGAGGCAAAGGCGCTCGTCGCACAGGCAGAACATAGGAAACGATATCCCGATTGGCGTTTCAGGCCCGGAGCTAACGCACTCGCCAAGCTCAAAGTCAAGGACGGACCTCAGGCATCTAATCGAAAGCGAGCAAGTCAGGCTGGACGAAAGGTCAAGGGAGATCCTGCGGTTAAGAAAGCGAAAAGTGGCGACGAGAGATGTGCGATAATTGCGGACCTCTTAGTGGAAGGGAAAACCGGAGTGGATCTAGAGGATGCGGTGAGACGATGGGAGCATAGTGCTGGTAGAGGAGTTGGTGGACAGAATGGCGCCTGCAAAGATGGAACAGGCACTGGGAAGGAGGACGGAGATGAAGACAGAGAAGTGGCGGTGGCGAACGAAGTCGAGACTCACGGGAAGGTCATTTCCACTGCGAGCGCCAATGCCCCCGCTCCAACTGGCGACCCAGGGTCGATCCGGGCGAATAGATGCGATGGTTTTACCCCGCCTCAAATCCGTGCTCAGACTCCCGACGCCTTTCATGACGACCGTTTCCGGATCCCACTCACGGCGATGTTCAAGCGTTCGCTTTCTGCTCCAGCGGGCCAATCCTCCCCAAACCAGATATCCTCTCACCATCGTCACAGCTCGCTTGACAGCGTCTTCGCCAACGTCTCGTACGACATTGCGGAGTCTCGACAGAACGCATGCCCACCATCATTCAATGGTGAACAAACAGAAGACCTTACGCATGCCATATCAGCGGATGCCATCGGATGTCTCTCTCCCCTGGTGCTTCCATCTGTACTTAGAGAAGGCGTACCGGCGCGCTGGAACGACGTGAGTATTTATCACATGCCGGTTGTCAATATTATCTCTTAAGCACGTAATCATCACAGCCGTCTAATCTCCTCGAGACATCGATAGGACTTCCTCCCTCCCCTAATTGCCCAGGGTTGACCTATACTCTCCACACGCCCTCCGTCTCTCCTGTCGAGGACCAATCCTTTGCGGCCTACAACTTTTGCTCGACGAACGCAGACTTTGACAAGGTGTTACCCCCTGCTTATATCCGAGACGCGGAGAACGCGTATTCCGCGCCGAAGAGCTGGGCTGAGTGCACAGTTTTGCACGAGGATATGCCCATCTTCATCAACGACTACGCAGGGGCAACGAACGTCTACGATTGGTGCGCGCCACCCTACAGCGCTTACGTGGACGGCACGAACGATTCATACCACTACCTTACCGTTACCGTCAATGATCAGTTTGGCGGACTCGGAAACGATTGCATCCGTGTTCATGCGGGGGATTGCCTTCCTGCCGTCGCGTACTGAGAAATTTGCCTCACAGGTAAATCAACCATAGAGAATTCACGCTTTCGAGTGGCTCCGTTGTATAGGGGAAAGTTACCCTTTGGTTTTGTCATGCTAAACTGATATCGCACCATATTTTCATTTATGTCACCTTTTCTCCCTATGCGCTCCGACGTTTTGTTGTTGCCCGTGCCTGGTATTATGTGTTCCCTCTATTCTTGTTTGTTGTATACTTGTCTCGTGGATGGTGCTGTTGTAAGCTGACTCGTTGTGGTTCTATGTCTGGTGCCTTGGTTGGCGATGTACAATACCGAATATGATCTGAACAACGTAACATGTATGTATGGTCAGTAGAGAATGAGTGTCAAGGCTGCAAGTCCCTATTTTTGACTGGTTGGCTGGTCTAGCACAGCATCAGGTGCAAGTGACTCGGTGCCACCATGGTCAGGCGGTCCAGTTATCATAGGATGGTGGCTAGCCTACATTTCCAGAGGTCAAGTATCTCTTCCCAGCAAGCTATACAAGTTGATACTCTCATCTAAATGATCCTCACGCATTCCCTGCCGCCCGCTTAACCGACCGTCCCCGTCACTGCAGGGTACGCTATAAGTGTGCAGGGGATTTCGGAGGGTGAATTGGCGTTGATCAAAGATGATCTGAGGAACGAATGTTTTGGCTGGGTGGATTTGGGTGGATTTGACATGAATCACCACCCGTGCTCCTGCCTTACATATAGTAGTCGTAATATAGCAGAACACGAGCGACACACTAAACATAACACGGTACGACATGGATTCTGAATTAAGCCGAAAGGATACCTTGAAGTTTTGCCCACATCTATGGCCGACGAACGATGTCGATCATTACCTGGCTCTACAGCCCACGCCGGAGTCGACAGGAGTTTGGGACACTACAGGACCACAACAAGATTCAACAGTTGTATAGCAGTACTGGATCCAAGGTATGTCCAAGTTGGATTGTGGGTTTATGGACTTTCCATTGACAAGATTTCTGGGAGAACGATGCCAAATCCAAGCCGATGATGATATGGCGGGACGTCGATAGTCTGGTCAGACTAGGACGTCAAAGTGAAACTCGAGAAACGCCATGCGAGCGAAGACGATGACCACTCTGTCCGTCCGAGTCGGTGACACACCCTCGGATTCCGATACCATTGACGATGGGAACACGATGAGCCACGTCAGCTGGATACTGACGCTGTTGGTGCCGAGCGACGGATGTTCACGCTTTGGTGACCGCATGACCATCACCTCTTCGGGTTTGACTCAAAGCTCACGTACTAATAACCAACGTTGGCGGAAAACTCGTCTACATGTTGTAAGAATCTGGCAAGGCAAGTCCGAATGCTCGAAACGTGCCAGTGTTGACCTAGCTGACAAGGACTCGGAACCATTAGGACAAGCAAGCCCCAATTAATCCCTCGGAATAAAACGAGATGACACAAGCGGAATTCCTGTCAATCCGAGGCACGTTCTGCGCTGGCGTAGTTGGGGTTCGCAACCGGGGTGGCCAGCGAGCTATGTCAGACGAGCGATGATTCAAGCTCATCGCCAAGCTACCACTGCGTTTGAGGTGGTTACAATAGTCCTGGGTGGTCGGGGACTGGTCATGACTGGTAGTTACCAGGTTCTTGGATAAGTCCACTCGCTGATGGCAGGTACGCCGGGGGCATCGGGCTGAGGTTCCAAGAGGGCCCTTCCTATATCCTATATAAGGTGGAACTTTTGCCTTCGTTCTTGATCGATGGCAACTCAGGCTTCACCTCCGAAGGTTCTCACTCCAGAGCTACGAGCCTCGCTCATGAGGCGAACCGACCTGCTTCTCCTCAATATCATCATAGCTAACGCGACCACTCAGTACGCATCGCAGACGCCGTCTCTAGCTCCTTTTCGGGATGCGGTTTCAGTACACGGGACGGCAGTCGATGCAACCCTCTTAGACGACTTCCGTGACTGCGTGCCAGTGACGGACTACGAGTCCTACAAGCCTTGGATCGCTAGATTCGATGAGAATCCTTGTAAAGAGTCGCGTGTCGACAACTTATTTGCGCCAGGCTTGCCCTACTACTTCGCCGTGTCCAGCTCTACGTCCGGGAAAGAACCGAAGCTATTTCCAGCGTATCAGCACATAAACTTCGAATATCCTCCCATTCGTCCGATCTTTGATTTCAGCGACACTCAGGGACCCACAGCCTGGATCTTCTACTATGGTTACAGGGAAACGAGAGAAGTAGAATGGGAACCTGGCCAAGTTGTGAAAAGGATTCCGTTCTGTTTAGCGTCGGCCGGCCAACTCCGCAGAAGATTTGATTGGGATATCGAAAGCGACGAGAGTCGAATGTCGACAATCAGTGCGTATCATCGTCATAGCTGCTGCACGACAGCTCTGATCCTTCCTCGCAGTGCCTAGCCAAGTGGCGCCATGGGGAGCAAACATGATTACACACAATCGGTCGTTCCTAATGGTTCATGCGCTCTTTTGCCTCGCATGTCCTGATCTCGATCAAATTTTCCTCATGTTCGCTAATTATTTCGTTGATCTTGTTCGCCATATGGATGAGGAGTGGGACATGTTTGTGACGTGCATTCGGGATGGCAGGATTCCAGATCTTGATGGCATTAGTCACTTGCGGGTCAAACTACAGGTAAGTTGGAAATCAATGGCTTTGAAATACGTGGTTTATTTATGTTGAACAGGAAGCATTCAATGCGAACTCAGCACGAGCGGATGAGCTTCGTGAGATTGGCCCACCTTCATCTGGAGATGGTTGGGCGGCGCGAGTTTGGCCACGGCTTAGGAGGCTCGCAGGTGTCTGCAGTGGCCCTTTTGGGACGTGTCTTCCACAGGTACATGATTTTCTTCTGCCATACACACACACATGTATGCTCTCTTCTCCACTCAGGTAAGAGCCATCCTCGGGCCCACAATTGCCATTCGCAACCACGGATACGCTTCTTCCGAGTCTATTATGTCTGTATATTTTGACCCCAATGATCTGGAAACATTCGTCTTTGAAACACAAGACGTCCTAGAGTTCGTGGGTGCAGAAGCTCAGGGGACTTCCACAGATATACTGCAGGGGGTATGTATTCTGGTCCTTCTTGCACCTCGTAGTGATCCGTTGATGCGCGAAATTCCCAGTGGGACCTGGAAGCGGGAGGACGGTATCAAATCGTGGTTACCACGCAAAACGGACTGTGGCGATATCTGCTGGATGACATCATTGAGATTGTAGGGTTTGACCCTCACAATGGTTCGCCCGTCTTCAAGTGTTTGGGCAGAAAAACGTCAGTCTTACTACATCTCTTGGACTGTGATCAGTCTAACGACCAGTTCACCACCTGACCCCTATTCAGCTCAGTGATCCGGTTGCTTCATGTCGTCATATCGGACACTGAACTTGTAGCGGCCATTCAAGCAATCAGCTCGGAAGAATTCATTCAAGTGCACGACTTCACGACGGTCCTGGATGAGCGCAGGACACCTCAGACGGTAGGCTTCATCGTCGAACTCTCAGGGCCGCTCGGTACGTCCAGACGGCTTGCAAAAGGAAAATCAAACGATCGCTGAACAAAGTACTGTTCAGGGCCGTACTCTCATTTCACAGCCCAAAGACTTTTCAACGTTCTGGCAGCCGCAAACAATGAGTACCAGTACGCAATCCAAAGTGGAGAGACACGCCTCCCAACGATTCGAGTCGTTAAACCCGGGACGTTCATGGAATATCGTCAATGGAAGTGCGAGAAGATGAAGATTGGTTTAGGCCAGGTCAAAGTCCCTGTCGTCTTGTCACACGCCGAGCACCAAGAATGGATATTGGAGAGGGTAACACAGGAACTTTGATGCCTGTTTATAATGTCCAACATTCGAGCTGTGCTCGATGTAGGCCCTCAAAATGATTGTATCTCAAATTACACTTGAGCCTTAGAAGGGAGGTTTCTTGAAACTCGACCTCTCGCAGTGCAACCATCCTGATTTTCTTATTAACCACGTCGTTTTACTATTCAGTGATGTTGGTATCATCTTGTATTCTGATACTACTTAGAACCATCGCTTAGACTTCCTTCAATCCATTCCGTTTCTCTCCCAATTGTTCAATGGGAAAGGATACCGGATAGTGCAGTGGCAGAGGAGATCGGGGAATTAGCGGCAAGTTCAAGACCACGTACAGTGTGGGACTGTCCATGCACCTGCCGACTCTTGACAACGAGTACTTGGCTGTGGATCCTGGGATCAAGAGCACCTACTGGCAGGTAGACATGACGCCGGAAGAAGTTTCAGGGATCTGGGAGAGGCCCCCCTTGTGCGTTCGGTAGGGACATCAAACTCGGCACCATCCCGGATTTCGCAAGGAACGCTGCGATCGACTTGCTTGATTTTCGTTTCGACTTTGGGAGACAGAGATTCTTTTCGTCCACTAATACTCTGCGTGGGTCCTCGTTCCCTTTGCCATGCTCTTGGCTTTTACTGATGTGAAGGGCTGGAATGGGGCAGAAGGTGATCGACATTAGTAATGTCAAGTGACATCCAGGGTGCGGGTACCCAGGCATGTCGCGACCGTAGGCGAAGTGTCGATGTCCAAACCTCGCCTCGAAGCCTGAGGCCGAGTAGCTGGTTTATGTGTGATCGGAGCTTCATCATCAGAAACCGAACGAACATCTTCCATTCATCCTGTCAAAGTAACTCCAAAAACATCTGGACTGTAGGGAGACCCGAGCATCGTCTGTAAAACCAAAGAAGACAAACACATACCAGTCTGGTTAAACAGAATTGCAATAAAGTGTGACAATCTCTCTTAAGTTGAGTGACCCATGTCTGAGGAGTTGTTCTGCATCATGATTCATGAACCATTCGTCACGATATGCATACAGTGGGGACCAGATAAAGACGACATCCAATGTGTTGTCAGTAGTGGCGACTTGGAAAGCTCGGAATCACCTGGACGACTCGTCGGAAGAGTCCGACCTATGTTTGCCGAACGCAAATGGATACTCACTCCTGCTGTTGTTGACCCTTCAATAATTTCAAAGAAACTGACAGACCTTGCCATTTCTTCGTTCCATTCTATACCCTGAACACGAAGGCCCTGTTTAGCGAGAGAATGGGTGGCTCAGACACTTCCCTGTGGCTTCCTGTAAGGTCCAGGTAGACGCTCCGGTTGTCGAGTCTGTCACTCTGTCGGGTGCCGTCGTCTGTCCCATCGCGGTGAATCGCCGATGATGCGCACAGTGGCCACAATCTTTCTTTCTAGCCGTGACTCGGACTTCGGGAGGAAACCTTTGGTTCTCCAACTGACATATCGCCAATCGTACGATATAACACGTACGAGGCATGAGTACTTGAGTTCTCATTGTCATCATGGAGATAGCACCCTTGAAATACCGGATGTAAGCTGCTCTCTCCCACCTTATAAAAGTAAGCGGACACTCACACCCATATGACTCATAATTATGACTGACGACAACCTAGGTCACCTTGTTCCATCTACTTCATGCGAAAATCGACGTGAAACAAACATGACGGGATAGCGTGCTCTGCTCCACGAGTACTTTTTCTTTTCTTTCGGATTCGAGCATGCGAGCCATATCCCCTCTCGGTGTCACTTAAATCCGCACCCCCTCACTAATTATATTACCCTCCCAAATCCTTCTAGGACAATGTCTCCACGGGAGCTACGTGCAATGAAAACAATGACGGTGCCACCGACTGCATGCGACCTTATCGACCACCCTGGAGACATTGTTATCTCGCCTCCACACTCTGGAGACGTCGGCAACGCAGGACACGGACCGGAAGCTCGCCGACAGCCCCACCAAATTGTTTTAGGTTTCATCAAGTGTGATTAACTTCGAAGGTGCGTTGGAAACCATCGTGGGACCTGGCCAACTTCTGCTACACAGCACTTGTGAGTACCATTTTCTTGGTCGTCTCCGGGTACGGATTCACATTAGTACATGTACATGCTGTCGCTTTCCCTTCCTCTTCTTTTCGCGGCTAGCATGTTCATTAGAATCACCGATCATAAGGTTCAACTACTAGTCCAACACATCCAACCATTCTTTTTCAGCAAGCAATTTTAGCGATTCACCCTGGCACATTGTCTCACAGTACATAACACAAACATTGCATAGGAGAGATGGCTCTAATTACTACCAGCGCCGGGCGATACACACTTGTATGTCGGTGCTGATTTTTTTCCGTCTCATTTATCAGGTACCCTGAGATTCACAAGGGAAAAATGCACAATCCCATAGGCAGCTGACCACTCGCAAACCCTACTTGCACCCGAATCCTGGGACCTGTGATCGATCCACATTTATGTGTCCGGCAATACCCGCGAGACTATTCTCGGCTAACGTTGCGAGGCGCCCCGTGGAGTGTCCCACATGACCGTACAAATGCTTTCCCGTCGCGGGACACGCTCGGTGGGCCGGGATGATGACACGGCGGCTGTGCGTCGGCTGTGCGTTTGGAATATCTCCCCATTGACTATTTAAGTTCGCAACATAACCAACTTACCAAATGATGCTTAGAGCTATCAACTTTTGCAATCATTTGCACAATACCATAGATATACAACCGTAGCTGGATGCGTGTGAAGCATTGATTTCCCGTGCAGGAAAGCGCAATGATGCATCAACTGCATTATGCCGGCACGTGGGGTTGATGTAAAGTAATTGTCGGAGCCGAGTAGCTTGACTCAGGGCGTAGATGTGCGACCACGAAGAACTCGCCACATAAGTATAAGGTGCTGCAGACCTTCCTGATTCGCACTCAAACTTCCACGGCTCAATTCACCTGTTTCTTCCCTTCGGTTGTGACTGCAGACTCGCGAGGACATACGATGTTCCCTGGTCATCGGATCCTTTCTGTCTGATTGTGTCCGGGGCGAAGATTCATGCCGACGGAAAAGTTTTGACTGAGCGTTTGCCGAATGTCGTCACATTGCCACGCTGATACTTAAAACTTGCGAGCCAAGTTGTCCTCGACACCCCAACAGCTTTGTGTACGTATGGTGCTGACGAAACGCTCTTACTTGTGTTGGCCATACGGCATCTGCCTGCGGGGCTCCTGTTCTGCTCACCTTGGTTGTCTGCATTCCAAGTTTTAACTGTCGAGCCAGATCTGTTGCACACATGCTCTTTGACGCCTGTCATACTCGATACGATACCCACGGCCTTGTTTCTAACCGGGAAGTTCAAGAATTCATTCCCCTGGTTGACGTATTGTCAGTCCGCTATGACACCATTTATGAGAGGAAACAGACCACGAGGCAGCAAATGTTCTCATTCATGGGCAGGTGACACGATTCTCGGACGATCGGATGTCAGCGCACTTCGAATCGCTAGCTAACGTGTGTCAAGTGTCACGCTTGGACGCCTATGACCGACAATAAGGTGGGCTAGTCTCTGCCACCTACTTACCTGCAAGGACATACCTTTTCGGGGTTGGGGGTTGTTATATTTCATGAATGCTTTTCTGTTTCTCGCCGTCGGGATCTGAGTAGGCTAGCCAGGTTCATGACCTCTCCCATGTTGAACTCAATGAAGGTCTGGAACAAGATTGCCACATGGAGACCATTCATACGCATAACGAAATGAGTTAGCGCTCAGTATACCTTAGCCAGATTCGGGGCAATAAACTGATGCATTCCAAGGGCCACGCCAAACGGCGGTGAAATTCACAACGAAATATGTACCCCGTTGCATGCCATTAGCACATGGGTGGGCTTGAGACTAGAATTATGTCGCGTGAGTCCATGACAGGGTTCACGAAACTCTGAAACGCGTAACTCGACCGACGAGGACGGAACGTCGACCATACATAGCCATTCCGTTTGGCATCTTGGAGAAATATGACAAGCTGTGGCCAAAATTACAATATACACCTTGTTTATTAGGTGGGCGACATACGAGGGTGACCCTGGGTGACCTTGTCCGCAAGCACCACGCGGGAGCGAGCGGTACTAATAGGCGCATTTACA
Organism: Boletus sensibilis; assembly: GCA_038092655.1. Lineage (NCBI taxonomy): Eukaryota > Fungi > Basidiomycota > Agaricomycetes > Boletales > Boletaceae > Boletus > Boletus sensibilis. The sequence goes on along the minus strand of JBBPQU010000112.1, from coordinate 7,329 downwards.
ATTGATGGAATCAGTTACTGATTTCTCATCGATCATCGCCCACTGCCTTCCTGAGAAGGCTACATGCGAACGATGGTCCACTTGCGTCATGCTGATCACTTACCGATGGTACTATAGAAGTCTGATTATGCATGTCGTAGTGTCGAACCATTCATCCGGGCCTGGAGTAGGGCGGTGAAAAGTTAAAACAAGGGCGAGTGAGTGCTGCCGATAGTTGTCAAGAGTTTGCAACCGAGATAACGAGCGAGCCATGTCGGACAAGCGATGAGTCCAGCTCATCGCCATGCTACCAGGTACGCCGGTGGTTCGGCATCGGGTGGAAGTTTCGTCTGTCTAAGCAAAAAGTGGCGCGGGACGTACCCAAGTTTGAGGACTCGGGTCTCGGGGGAGAGATAGAGCTGAGTCGAGCTTGATAAAGGGTACTTGGTGCCGCAAGGGCTTCTCCACCGCACCTACCGTCCGACGGACGGTAGGCAACGCTAACATGCTGTGGCGCCGGAACTGAGGATAAGGCGCTCCAAGAAAGGTAATGAGCTTTTAGCGACGCAACACAAGGTTGAAGTCCCGAAACTTGTCCTGCAGGAACAGCGATTGGCCAGAAGACAATATGTTCGGTGCATACCAACCAATATGTTTCCTAGTCACCGAGGTTCATTCTAGGGCGAAGAACTAGTAATGCTGCATACCAAGAAATTTTTTAGAGGGCCAAATGGTGTCAAGATGACATGAGGCAGTGGTTGTTAGCCGACAAGAGAAGAAATCTCCGGCGCGGAGGCAAACAGAGGGTTTCCAAAAGACGGAAAAGGCAAGTTGTGGCAGAGGAACACTGGTGTCATGTGATCAGGTTATCTGGTCTACCGGGTCAGAGTTGCCATATGAATTACATACAGTGTTGTGCCAATGGTAAGTTTTCGCGTGATGGGTGATCCGTGTAAGCATGACTATCGGGCCATCCATCATCTTCCCATCCGGTCCATACCGGATCCAATGAGTTGTCACGATCTAGCCTGGGTATGGAAGTCTTGTCCGCCTGCGGTTTATAACACTTCTATTGCCTACACATGCCGTCCTTCGATAGACGCCTTACATCTTATCAGGACCCTGAAATTACCGTGTACGTGTATTATTCCCTATAAATCCATCCTGTCCAATCCCTTGCCTCGTGTTTCCCCCGCCGATACGCTCCTCGTATCCCCCATCCCCGCTGTGATACCTCCCTCCAACCATGCCTGCTGAGAGATCGCGGCAATTGAATTGTGATTGTGTCGATGGTGTCGATGGTTCGTTCCATTGTTTGCTTTCTATCACCCCTCGCCCGTGGGTACTGATGGAATGACTCGTGTTTCGTAGGCGCTCACCTAACTTGGGCCGTCCCAGTCGAGCCTGCTTCTCCTCAGAGCATTGCCTTTGCCCCTAATGTTACCCCTGTGACTTTCAACGACCTTCCCTCTGGTGCCGAGGCGAGCTTCCAACCGATCTTATTCCCATCTTCCGGTTCCGAATGCTCCGCGCGCCGTCCGACACATGGTAAAAAACGTGGGGAGGATCACATCCCTCGCCCACCCAACGCCTTCATCTTATTCCGATCATCCTTCATTAAAAACCAGCATGTCTCTACCGGGGTCGAAACGAATCATAGCACGTTATCGAAGATCATCGGTCTCACGTGGCAGAATATGCCTCACGATGAACGCCAAGTTTGGCATGCAAAGTCGAAGAAAGCACTAGATGAGCATAGGAAGAAGTGGCCACAGTACGCCTTCCGACCATCCCATGCGAAGGCCAAGGGAGGGACAGAGAAACGAAAAGTCCGGGAAGTCGAGCCCAAGGATATGAAACGGTGCTCGAAGATCGCAGAGCTACTCGTCGAAGGCAAAAAGGGGGCAGAGCTCGATGCCGCTATCCAGGAGTTCGATCGTACACATGTTCCCGAAATCGTCACTAGGTTCGAGACACCCATTACTGCTGGTTCTTACCGTCGGTCGTCCTCGGCACCTATCGACGACCCCCAGTCCAAGAAAACGGCCTGCCCATCACTCTACCGTCGCGTACGCTCAGTCAGTAGCCAACCATCAGCAAGACCTGTGGAGGAGCGAAAAGCTCCAACACCTCTGGCTTCTTCGCACAGCTGTCCCGATCTTTCAGGTACACATTCGTTCCTTCCTTCCCCTGAATATTCATTTTCTACAAGGTCCCAGCCTTCATTCGTGAGTGTGTTTGGTCTCATTTGAGCTTGTCACCCTAACTGTCATGATCAGGATCTCGACCCCTTCGCGTTCGATGTTGCATTCGGGGATTCAATATTGCCAACGAGCGCCAACCTTGGCAGCTATCCAGCTACAACTGGCCGAGTTCAGACCCCCACGATATGTATCGATCCTGCTTATCGCGGCGATTGGACGCCTGCCTCGTCCCCGTTCTCCAGTTCGCCCGCGACACCACAAGTGTTGTCTCCCTCGCCTGTCTTTGAATGTGCGTTGGATTCTGACGCCTTCGCGCTAAATCCTTTCTCCACCGCACCGGATCAGCTTCAGCCTTGCCAACAATATCCAGCCGGACTGCAAATTTTTGACCACGAGAACCCGCTCACCGACTCTGTGTTCGCGCAACCCGATTTCGCCACTTTTCCGAAAGGCCCGTTTTCTTTCGATTGCTCGGAAAAACAAATGGCTGGCGTGGGTGCCGACTTGTCCATGTCCGCCTTCTTATCCTCCTTGTCCGCGTTCTGATGCATGACGATTGATCATCATCCGCATCGCGCCGTCCGCGTTCATCCGAACTTATTTTCCTTGGCACTTTCTCTTAATTTTCATACGTTCGCCGCCCGGACGTGCAACTTCTCATCATGTTAACTGGTGTATTTTTACCTCTCAAACACGGGACTCCCAGCTGTAACTGTAACATAACTTTCACTCTCCCATCGTTCAACAGGCTAGAGCCTATCTGCGATACACTCCTCTTCGTTCGTTATTTCAAGACGTTGATACCTCTGTTTTGGCTGTATATAGTTATTCCTATCTAGTACGTAGAGGCGTAGTTCCCCCAGTGGCGCCACATCTAGTAGGCGAAGCGAAATGAGAAGACAGCTTTTTAGAGAGTTATCTGGAATTTCCGCGCACACACCGCACAAGTTACACGAGGTAGCGGCGTTCCCGCGGTTAGAAGCTGCTGGGTGGACCACAATCCATACTCGCCTAACGCAATCGGGAAAGGTCGCTCCCGTCCTCAACTGCTGTGGCAAGTCGGGAATGGAGCTCACCTTTTCTTACGTAGCAAGGAGTTGGGCGCACGTGCGAATAAAGTTTTGAGAAGGTCACGCGCTGTCATGAGATAAATAAGTGGCGAAATTTTATTTTCCTCTTGAAACTGCAAGCCGCCATCTGATGGCGATGGGGTGGAAAAAGAAAAAACGTCAGCGTCGCAGTTCTGTGTCATCACCCGCCACCGGTGGAAATTACATCGGATGATTGGGGTTTCTCTGAACCACTGGGGACTTTTCCGTGAGCTTACAATCCGACAAATAGAATAAATAAAATCCACCCACCAAAGGAAATTTTACCCTGGATCTTGGCCTATAGCTGGTAAGAATTGCACTTCATGGCCCAAATTTAATCTATTCCCAGGATTCTTAGCCTACGGAAAGTACCCATTCTAGCTGGCACGTAGGCTTGGGTTTGCGTGAGCGAGTATCAAGGACGATGCAAGGGCGGTAGAATCCTTGCTGAGGAGGCGCCATGACTTACCCACTGTGCGTAGTTTGCGTCTTACAGCGCTTTTCATACTGAGTATGCAGGAACGCCGAAAAGTAAAACGCTGTTCGGCGTTGTCCGGCAGTGGACTCCGAAAGCACATGTGTGATACGCTGCACGACAGGCTTCATAATATGCCTTAGTGCTATATTGAACAACATGTCACTATTGGGAGTTGATGATGGTGGCGACATAGTGTTCAAGGATTTGTATACCAATAGACTAGTGTCTTCGTGTACTGTACTTAGGGTATCACTCATGTACTTTCGGGGTCCACGGTTGGACAATGCCGACTAGGATTTTGCTTTGCAGTGTCGGAGACCAAATTCTGACAACCCTGTCAGCTGGTTAATTACTCAAAAAAAAAAAGAGAGAGCGACGGCGTATATGCGCGCATACGATCAACCCATACGCCGAGGTGATGAAAAAAAGATGCTTGGTGAGGGTAGATGGGAGAAGCTGGGTGGGTCCCATGATGGCGACCTTCGTTCCGACGCGCCTCATGCACTCAAAGTTAATCACATTTTGTGAAACCTTATGTAAAAGGTATCTGGCCCTTCGGTATTCTTCATGTGACCCGCATTATCAATGTCCATCGGGTGTGGTGGAGTCGAGATAACAAGGTCTCTTGGGGACGAGGCCGCGTCCAGTCGGTGACGCCGTTGTTTTCCTCGTGAACAACTCCTGTGGAGACATTGTCCTAGACATGGAACTCTGGGAAGCTGATAGTATTAGCACAGAGGGGATATCACACGGGGGCGGCTATAGGTAACACCGGGAGGGAATGATTCGCCGGCTCAAATCCGAAAGAATATGTCCTCATAAATTTTGTATCTAGATTAGTACTGTCCTACATAGAGTGACGCACCCCAACGGGACGTAAATGGAGTTTTTCCCCCCCAAAAAAAGTACTCGTAGAGAGGCGCACACTACCTCGTCATGTCCGCTTCATGTGGATTTTAGCATATAGACCGGTGGAACAAAGTGGCCTACCATCTAGATCACCCGTCCAATTGATGTCTGCTTACATGCATTGGGTGGAGTGCGTCTCACATCCAATAGTCCAAGGATCCCTGATGAAAATCGGAAACACCACTTCCCTTGTCGTCCAATTTCCCCCCACTTACGTTATAACCTATGACGCTTTCTTCCCCAGTCATGGCTAGAAAGCAAGACTGTGACTACTGAGCGCATCACCGCGATGGGATAGAGGATAGTATTCACGCAATCTATTCAGATTAACATTTGGGGCTTAGGATGGTGATTTACCGGTTACCCCACAGGAACTTACAGGTGAGTGTCGGAGGTACTAGTTCTCGTCGGCTCGCAGAACAAGCAAGCAACCGAAATGCTTGCAGGATGGAGTTGACAACAAGAGCGACCTTTGCGTTTCGGAAAATTAGGTCGTCAGGGTGATTGTATGTTTTCAACAAAGAGCCTTGACAGAGACGCCGTCGGTCAGTGAACATTTGTCCTTATCTGCTTACCGGGTACATCTTGTTCAAAGAAATGGATAAGTAGCTCAGGACGCAGAACTATTCCGAGTTAGGCCACTCAAGAGATTGTCACATCATCCTGTTCGATCGAACCAAACCAGTACGTGTTACTCATCTAGCTGGCTTTACATATGGTGTTAGAATCGCCCGTCACGCGTCACCGGTCATCCCGGGCGTTGTAGAAGTCACTTGGACATGACAATTGGAGGATATTCTAATCAACCCCCATTTGTCCCGACCATGTTGTTTGTCGCTGAACTGCCTAAACAGCGTCCTAGGGTCACATTACAGCACACACTTTGTTGGACAGAACGATTCAATAGATTCAATGAAAGATGTTCGTTCGCATACGAATGCATCCGTTCCACCGGTGATAACTGTCACTGCAGTTATCGAATGAAATCATCCACTGCCTCACAGCCATCAGTGCTTAAGTCGCCATGGAACAGTCGCCACTAATTATCCCACATACCTACACAATCCCGAAGTATCCCATACGGGTTCGTACGTATCCCATGCATGCTGTCACCGAACGCCGAATGCTTGGGTTGCTCTGCAGAGTATATGTTGTTGGAGGGGACGAATGGCAGACGCTCGCTTGGACCGGTATGCATCCATTCCATTCACGATGTCTTCACTGCAATACCGAGTATAACGACACATCGCCATCCGGGTACTGACTCTTAAGCAGGTTTCCAACGGAGTAACTCTCAGGAAAGGAAGCAACTATCAACTTGGTCCGCGTAGTCAAGGTTCACCACAAGCTGGAGCATCTCGACCACAATGAGTTTAGCATCGAGAGAGTGGAATGTGGTTCTTGCGGGACGTCGTTGGGGTCTTCTTGGTATTTATTTTACACGCTTCGAATGCAAACAGCGAGATGGTCACGACAGGCAGGGACAGGTCTGATTTCGCCTGATGGTTGGTCATGATACAATGTTCCCGCACCGCACCGAAAACGCCTTTTGTGGGAAATCCATGCGTCCCAAGAGTGGTTACTGTAATTAACGTTGGAGCCAGTCTTTGTTGCGACCATAGACGTACCTTTGAATTCGAGTTGGTTGATTATGTCGACGTGGAAGGCAAATTTATGTAGTCTAGAGCGCCTACTCGGCAATGGTATTTTCGTTGAGATCAAATAGGCTGAGCAACACCAATACATCGTACATCGCTCTATAGCCCTCCCCGGTCTTTGCAGACTCTGCACAGCATCGAGCCAGGCACCGAGAAGTAACGCTGCGACGGCGTGAACCACAGGTTCGTGATCCCAAAGTAGATTTTAGATGAGGAGCTCCCTCTGGACGATGGTGAGTACATGAAGTGGACGGGGCCCTCCGGGGTTCGTGCAATTTCTTCAAGCACGAGGGATGAGGCGGCACATCAGTGTCAGCGCCGTATGTATGGGTAAGAATGTTGGGGAGGGGTCTTGACTTTCGGTGTTGATTCAGTTAGAGGGATGTGGATGGCGAGGCGGCAGAATCGCGGCGAGGATATTGAGAAGACGTGTCCTTTTCAACATCAGATGCGGTTTGAACAGGTATGAGAGTTTCCTCATCACGAGACTGCTCTGAGCACCTGGCAGATGTCCTCGCTGGAGGAACGTACTCTCAGAGACTTAGACTTCCCCCGAGGCAGGCGACCACCCAGTGAGGATGTGCACAGTGCACACAGTGGTGTCAGACTGTTGAGCATCCTTCTGACCGATGGAAACCACGTCGTGGGGGCGGCACCCAAGGGGTCGTACGACGTCGGCGATGGGGAGGATGTCCGCCCGTAATCGAGGTCGGTCTCGCCGTCAGCTGGCTGATGATAGCGCTTTTTGTTCTGTGCCCTCGGCGCAGCTTCTCCTATTCCCCAAGTTGTCCGTGTATCCAGTCCATAGGCTCTCGATTGATCATGTGCAGCAAATATTGCAGAACGTTATAGCGGATTAGCTCCAGGAATGATTTATCTCCGACTCAAAAAAAAAACAAGTAGATCACTACAGCCGATACCTGCCGAGTGCCCTATGTTCAATGTCCGAATATCTCTAATTTGTTGCAAGGTAGTAATTATAATAATTCCTTCTGGAAAGTTGCCTTTTT